>ML664170.1:4068156-4223967 GCA_007570785.1 Antilocapra americana | reverse complement strand
TTGGGGAGAGAGTGTTCTCCCCGTCCTATTCCTCCGCCATCTTAGTTTTCCTCCTGGGCCTAGCCTTTGATGCTTACCCAGCTGCAACAAGATGACACACTTGCTCCCCTATCCCTGGGTTGTAGTGGAGAAGGCCAAGTGGGAGGTCAGGACTTCAGTCCTCTGATTTTCTCCTGTTAATCTGTCTCATGTCAATTTAATTCTTAGAGCATTCAGAAAAACTTAAAAAGGGTAGAGAAAAATTTCTTCTTCCCTGAAAATGGTATAAGTATTTTCTTTGGAATATCACTGTAAAAATGAGTGAAAGATTTTAGAATATTCTAATTTATTGAATCAGGACATGCATTGGAATAAATCTCTAAGTTAAACACTTCAGTGTTCAAAATAATGCATGTCTGAAATATTCCAAGCTCTTACTTGAGAATACCATGTGGAAAAAAAAAAATTAGGTCATAGTTCTAAGTATAATCACTCAAATATAAAATATTTATAGTTTAAGGAAAATCAGAGTGTCCATTAATGGATATGATGTGTGAAGGCATCATTGTTCTATGGTTTTCACTTCAGTGAATGTTGAATCAATTTAATGAAATAACTGAGAAAAATTTCATTTAGGGCCAGTGTAATCAAGGGTGTGTCACTCGAGGTGAGACATGATTTGTCACCTGAGCACTTCTCTACTAATAAACAAAGTATAGCGAAGTCCGTTGGCACACTTATTGAGAAAATTATGAAGCCATCCACTTGCAACGATTTTCAGCCATCACTGATCTAGGTCAGATTTGAACTGCTGACCCAGAGGTGCAAGATCCCATATCCGGCTCCTCATTACTTTTGTAACATTGTTTGCTTGCAAAGAGCCTTGCTAAAAACTGCTTAGAAAAGGAACATATATTGCTTCAATGTCTTCAGAAAACTTCCTTAATATACTGTTTTAAAATGTATCCATTCACTAATTTGCTGCAGTGATTTGCTTCTATTATTAATATTCAGGAATCTGAAAGAAAGTAAGGTATGTTTTATACAAAGAAGGGATTAGGATATTGAATCAACCAATCCTGCTGTGAGACATAATAAGTATGTCTTTATGATTTAAATTTTCCTAAAGAATGATGGAAGAGAAAAGATTCAGAAAAGTATGCATTTCTATGTGGCAGTCTTATTTATAATTTAAAGGCTACCATTTCTCTCCCAAATTCAGTAAACTAGAAAACAATCAAATTAGAACAAAAGAAAATCTCTCACAAATCTTATAACAGTGACAAAATATGTAAAAAAAAAAAATCAGAAAAATAGAGTAAGAGTAGACAGATGAAAAATACATTTATTGCTTTTGCCCACCCAATCTGTGCCTCCTCAGCAGATTCTCATAACTTGGAAAAGGAATATATATTATCCTGAAGCCATGATTAATTCCACATAACTTTCAAAGCAGCTGAACACCTTTGAGAAAGGGATTTCATAAATACATTATTAACATCATCAAGCTGAATTGTAAAATTATTTTCCCATATGAAAAGAACTTTCTCACACTTTGTAAACTATTTCCTGACCCCTCTCTCTAGGTATGTTATTATATATATTTTTTAACCTACGGCATGACTTTCTGACAAGCTCTGAAGACACAAGTTTCTTTCCCATAGGTTTCTGCAGTGAGAGATATTTCTCTCAAATATTCAGTTATAGTGTATTTCATGCAAAAATGTTTTCAATGGGGTGTAGTGTAAAAAGGATATCATATTTAAGTGACTGCTCAAAAAGAGATTTTTTACAGAAATCTCTTTGAAACATTAAGAGGGAGGGACCAAGTTTAACATGGGATGCTTATTTATTTCTCTTCTGATTTGAGATCACCCAACCTTCAGAAAATTATCATTTACTTTACAATAAAAGCAAATATTCAACTTCACAGATATCATGCCTACCATCTTATATACTAGGTCATAGTCTTTTCTCCACTCTATAACTTTTCAAGTAATGGGAATCTGGCCCAGTCATATAACTCATAACACATAACCCTGTGACCCTCCCAGGTGCGTGTGTTAAATAATGTAGCAGTGAGGGTCTGGGTTATGGGTTATAATGAAGGCAGGAAAATAACTCCATGTTTTTTGTCCTACACATGTGATTGAAACTCAAGTCAGATTAAAAAACATAATTTTCTAACCAATAGCAAGTCCAAAAAATCTAAATGGCTTGTAGCTTTGTGAGTAAACTAGCCTTCTATGTGTTTGATTATATTATCTTTATTATAATTTTCTGTTTAAAAAAAATAATTGGTGGTACTCAATTGTTGAAAAAGCAAGAGAATTCTAGAAAAACATCTACTTCGGCTTCATTGACTACGCTAAAGCATTTGACTGTGTGGATCCGAATGCCAGACAACCTTATCTATGTCTCCTGAGAAACCTACATGCAGGTCAAGAAGCAACAGGTAGAAGCAGACATGGAACAATGGACTGGTTCAAAATTGGGAAAGGAGTACATCAAGGATGTATATTGTCATTCTGCTTATTTAACTTATGTGAAGTGCTGGGCTTAATGAAGCACAAGGTGGAATCAAGATTGCCAGGAGAAATAACAATAACCTCAGATATGCAGATGACACCACCCTTATGGCAGAAAGCAAAGAGAAATTAAAGAGCCTCTTGATGAAGATGAAAGAGGAGAATGAAAAAACTGACTTAAAACTCAACACTCAAAAAACAAAAATCATGGCATACAGTCCTATCACTTGATGGCAAATAGATGGGGAAACATGGAAACAGTGACAGAGTTTATTTTTTGGCTCCAAAATCACTGTAGATGGTGTCTGCAGCCATGAAATTAAAAGACACTTACTCCTTGGAAGAAAAGCTATGACCAACCTAGACAGCATATTAAAAAGCAGAGATACCACTTTGCCAACAAAAGTCTATTTAGCTAAAGCTAAATGTTTTTTCCAGTAGTCATGTACAGACCTAAGAGTTGGACCATAAAGAAGGCTGAGTGTCAAAGAATTGATGCTTTGAACTGTGGTGTTGGAGAAAACTCTTGAGAGTTCCTTGGACTGCAAAGAGATCAAACCAGTCAATCCCAAAGGAAATCAACCCTGAATATTCATTGGAAGGACTGATGTTGAAGCTCCAATACTTTGGCCACCTGATGTGAAGAGCTGACTTATTGCAAAACACCCTCGTGCTGGGAAGACTGAGAGTAGGAGAAGGGGGTGACAGAGGATGAGATAGTTGGATGACATCACCAACTCAATAGACGTAAGTTTGAGCAAACTGCAGGAGATAGTGAAGGCCAAGGAAGCCTGGTATGTTGCAGTCCGTGGGTTTACAAAGAGTCAGACATGACTGAGTGACTGAACAAGAACAACAACAAGAATTGTTGAACAACTAACACATTCTCAAATATAAACTTACAGCCACTATAGTGAAAGGAAACAGCATCACCCTCTAATGAAATGATGTAATGTCTAGATAAACAAATAATCCTTCCAGCAGTAGCTCCAATTAAGAAGCCAGTTTGCCACTGTCTGCTCCTACACATCGTTACTCTTATATGAATGTAGCATACTCACCCTGTGGTCTGATGTAGAACAACATTCAAAAACTTTCCTTAACACCTTTAGTGATTCTAAATTCTAAGATTTACATTCATAAACAAATACATATTTTTCAAGAGGAGAATAAAAGAAAGCTAAAAATATGCAACTAACATATGTGTATGGCTGAGTCCCTTTATCGTGCACCTGAAACTGTCACAACATTGTTAATTGGCTATACTCCAGTACAAGATAACAAGCTTAAAAAATACAACTAACAAAAATTCAACTTTAAAGTGATATCAAGGGGAAATGATGGTTCTGTGATCAAGGAGGGCAAATGGATTAAGTACTAATGACAAAGTGAAGCACAAAAATGAACCTAAGTAATGCCAACACAATTCTCCACCACATGTTATAGAATTTGAAATGTTTCAATAAGCTGTACCTAAGTTACAGTTAAGAAATCTGACATTGCTGCTGCTGTCAACTTGACCCTATGGACAACTGCCTACTTTGTCTTTGCCAAGTGATGAATTCTTTAAGTAGTATAGAATTCTGCAATCAGGCTGGGTTTTTGAGGGGGATATGAAGCTGAACAAATCTGATAAACTGCTTTAAGCAAATGATAGTGACAGGTGACAAGAATTGGTCAGGATGATATAATCCATTTAATCTTTATCAAATATCTTTATATTCTGCATCAAACACTTGTGTTTGAAATACATAGGTACTCCCATGTGGGGAGAAAACAATAGGAAAAGAGGTTATCAATTTTCTTGATGACCAAGAGAAGCTAGTTCAGTTCAGTCATTCAGTCATGTCCAGTTCTTTGCAGCCCCATGGACTGCAGCATACCAGGCTTCCCTGTCCATCACCAACTCCCAGGGCTTGCTCAAACTCATGTACATTGAGTCAGTGATGACATCCAACCAACTTGTCCTCTGTCGTCCCCTTCTCCTCCTACCTTCAATCTTTCCCAGCATCAGGGTCTTTTCCAATAAGTAAGCCCTTCACATGAGATGGCCAAGATACTAGAGCTTCAACCTCAGCATCGGTCCTTCCAATGGATATTCAGGATCGATTTCCTATAGGACTGACTGATTTGATCTTTTTGTAGTCCAAGGGACTCTCAAGAGTCTTCTCCAACACCACAGTTTGAAGGCATCCATTCTTTGCACTCAGACTTTTTTTACTGTCCAGCTATTTCAACAGTACATTACTACTGGAAAAACAAAAGCTTTGACTATACATCTACATAGGCAAGCTAATGTCTCTGGTTTTTAATATGCTGACTATGTTGGTCATAGCTTTTCTTCCAAGGAGCAAGTGTCTTTTAATTTCATGGCTGCAGTCACCATCTGCAGTGATTTTGGAGCCCAAGATAATAACATCTGTCACTGTTTCCATTGTTTCTCCATCAATTTGCCATGAAGTGATGGGACTAGATGCTGAGTCAGTTTTTTCACTCTCTTCTTTCACTTTTATCAATAGTCTCTTTAGTTCCTCTTCGCTTTCTGCTATAATCCATTAAAAATTGACAGAAACCAGAAGAAAAAATTTAAGTGATATTCAAACTGACTCTTTCCAATATTCCCCTCTATGCAGACTGTCACAAATTTGAATTTGGCAATCAACTTTTTCTTCTTCCTGTCTAGCATCTGTGAGAGTCTACAACGTTGGGGTGAACATTAGAATTTTGGTAAGTCTTACCAAATATCATCTGATAAGCCTATTGATTAAAATAAGATGCACCATTTGAGAGCTATGAGTAAAGTTTTATTTGGGACAAAATGAGGCCTGAAGCCTGGGAAAAAGCACCTCAGGTAGCTCTGAGATACTGCTCCAAAGAGGCAGTGGGAGGAGGTTAATATATAAGAGTTTGATGAAGGGGGAGTTCAATGTAATTAAGGACTCATTTTATAAAAGCTTTTCTGCTAGTTAAAAGGAATGATGTCATCATGAGAGATTTAGTGCTTTTCTAGACATGAGGAGATGGGCTTCCCAGAGGGCTTCCTAGGTGCCGCTAGTGGTAAAGAACCCAACTTCCATTGCAGGAGGTGTGAGAGTAAGTTCGAGCTCTGGGTTAGGACGATCATCTGGAGAAGGAAATGGCAATCCACTTCAGTATTCTTGCCTGGAGAATCCCAAGGGTAGAGGAGCCTGGCGGGCTACTGTCCATGTGGTCCCATAGAGCTGGACATGTGTGAAACGACTTAGCACAGCATAGTACACAAGAATTGGGCTCATGAAATCAGATCCTGAAAAGATCTAACCATCTAAAGACCTATTCCATCAGTTTCCCTAGAGCACAGAGTGCCTCATTCTCTACTCTAAATTCCCCTCACTGGGTGTTGAAAGTTGCCAGCTTCAGCAGCTTAGGGTTCAGTCTTCACAGAGGCAGATGGCAAACACCCTTGTGGTTGTTGTTCAGTTGCTGACAAATGCTCTTGGCAAGTGTTAACTTGTACTTGACATGTAAGTGCCAATTTGTAGTTGACAATCCAAAATATCATATATATTTATAATATAGGAAATTATTGGACTCCTTTCCCATTTCTATTCCTATCTGTATCATTAAAAACTGATGCTTCTTCAAGCTCATTATGTTTCCATAAAAGTGTACATTAAAGACAGTGGAAAGCATTACGTTTGAATACCCTTGGTTTTAGTCAGGAGATGACCTGAGCCATTAATGCTAGTTAAACACTTTTCCTTTGATATTCAAGACTGCAGTATGCTGTCTTCAGGCAATGTACTGCTGAAAAACAAGACTTTAATGATAAAACAGAGGAACAAAGACAAGCTACTTGTGTCAGTGTCAGCAGGTAAATAGCGCTAATCTGTCTTCATTATTGCTATGCAGGCCATAATACCAGGTGGGAGGATGTGTAATATCTTTTACCATTATCCAAGAGCTAAGGACCAAGAGAAACTTAATCAACACAAATGTGGCAATCATTTCAGTCTGAAAATTATAATACTTTCAAGGAACTTTGACATGTTTCTTTTAAAGTGAGGCAATCTCTAACTATCCTTTATTATCATTATTTCTCTAGATGGTAAAATGTGTTAGATTTGAATATTTAGCACAAGCTTCTTCTTGGCCAAAAACTAAGTAAATAAAACCCTCTAAAACAATCAAATACCTTGATCAGTAGGTTTTCTTTTTGTGCTCCCCCTAAAGAGATAAAAACTAGCAGGTAGGAAAAGCAAACTGGAATGTAAAAAAATCCAAGTACCTACAATCAAAATTAAATCTATCACTGTTATTAAATCTTTTTTTTTAAAGTTTTGTTTCTGACCTATATAGTACTCATTCCACTAAAAGATACTATTTTATCTTTGCTTTTCAAATCTTATATGTGACCAAAACTAGCTAAACCCAATTAACCGAGATTGATCTCATGAAGAATTGTTAAACAAATGACATTTACCTTGGAGTTCTTTTCTTTTGATGCCTCTTCCAACTGCCTCTATTGAGGCAGGAAGTAGATCCCCTCCCCACCAGGGTAAAGCAATTGGCGATCCATTCCCTATTGAATGAAACTCCAAGAAGAGAATAGTGATGGGAGAACGGCATTGAAACATGTAAATTATCATATGTGAAATGAATCGCCAGCCCAGGTGTGATGCTCAGGGTGCTCAGGGCTTGTGCATGGAATTGGGAGGGAGGTGGGAGAGGGGTTCTAGAAGGGGAACACATGTATACCCATGGTGAATTCATGTCAATGTATGGCAAAACCAACACAATTGTAAAGAAAAAAAGTCTTCCTTGAATTTGTTACAATAAAAAATAAATTAATAATAATAATAAAGAAGAAAATAGTGGGGCAATTAGAGGAGGAGGCTGGGCCCTGCCCAGACCATGTGTTTCTTCTCTTGAAGTTAGGAGACCTCCCCAAACACACATGTGCAGAAAAGGCTCCTTAGAGGCCAAAGGGGAGTTTTGGCAGGGGATGTTTTCTACCCATAAGCCTTTTCAGTAAAGTCCATCTTGGCTAAGAGATGCAAGCATATACATGAAAGGGTCCTGAGACATACCAAACATGGACGTTGGATGCAGCCTTTTCCGACTCTTTGTGAACCTACGGACTGTAGGAGCCCATTAGGCTCCTCTATCCATGGTATTCTCCAGGCAAAAATACTGGAGTGGGTTGCATTTCCTCCTTCAGGGGATCTTCCCAGGGATTAAAACCATGTCTCTTACATCTCCTGTATTGGCAGTACATTCTTTACCACTAGTACCACCTGGGAAGCTCTATGGATTGTGAACCAGGCTAATTGAAATGATTGACCAAAGGAAACCCAGAAGAAATGTCCCATAAAAGTAATTCTAACTGCCACGAGAGGGCAACTCAGTGACTCTCTCCCTGAGTTCACCCTTTTGTCTACCCACATATACTGTACTCTATTTTTCCCCTTAATATATACTCTACTTGTTTCACTACTTTCCATTTTGGGGGGATTCTTTTCTGCAAAGCCAAAGGGACAGGGTCCTTGTCACTGACCCCTGGTCTAGTGGCTAGAATCTGATGCTTTCACCACCTTGACCCAGCCCAGACTCTGGCTGGGAACCCAAGCCCACTTCAAGCTGCTGCTTATTGAGGCCACCTGAGACCACTATGCCATAGTTCTTAACTAACTCTGTGAAAAACAAAACAGTAGGTCCAAAACAGAGTCGCTTAAGTGAAACCGTATGTCACCAAACTGAGACTTAATTATAGTTTCAGTCTCTCTCAAAAAAGGAATCACCTGGTCATCATTAGTGAGGTCATCTGCCTGATAGACCTTGTCATCCCTGAAAGAAAGTGACCTCCACACCCAATCCACTTTTTGCTAGTAAAATGTCCTTGTTCCCAGATCCTTCTTGCCTATAAAAATCTACTTTTGAACAGTGTCTCAGAGCCTTTTACCTGCTAGATGAGATGCTACCTTATACATGCAACATTGAATGAAACCAATAAGATATTTAAAATGAACTCAGTCGAACTTTTTAAACAATCCATCATCAAAGCTGATCAGTAACTCTGCTCACACCCAAGACCCACTTCTCACTGCTACTCTTCCTATGTTCCTTATGTTTAGTAAGAAGACTCACCAGTCATTTAGTTATTAAGTTAAGAAACATGGGGTCATCCTTGATTCTATAATCCAATCTTTATATGTTATTGATTCTACCCTCTAAACATTTCTTAAAATTGACAAGTTTACTCCATTTCCATATGTACTTTCCCCACCACCTCATGTTTCCCTCAATCTGTTCTGTATTAGGTAACCAGTGATTTTATTAAATAAATAAAATCTGATCAGCTTATTTTTCCATTTAAACTCATCAATGGATCCTCACATATTTGGAAAAAGGTCACATTCTTTCATTTTGCTTATGAAACCAATTTTGCTCTGCATACATGCTCAGTCATTCAGTTGTGTCTGACTCTGCGATCCCATGGACTGTAGCCCACCAGGCTCCTCTGTCCAAGGGATTTCCCAGCAAGAATACTGGAGTGGGTTGTCATTTCCTTCTCCAGGGGATCTTCCCAACTCAGGGATTGAATCCATGTCTCCTGTGTCTCCAGCATTGGCAGGAGGATTTTTACCACTGAATCACCTGGGAAACCCCAACTTTGTTCTGGACCCAACTCACATCTTCTGTCTCTTTTTTCTGAGTTCTCAGTTCTTCTCTGTTATCTCCAAATTTATTCAGTGACTAAATATAATTACAGTTAACAAAGTTATAAATTTACACAGCAGATATGGTCCCCTGTAAGAAGTCAGTGTGATTTTAATATACGTTATATGAAGAGCTTTCAAGAGAGAAAGTTGGACTGGTGGGTTGTGATTAACTCAGAGGAATAAAAGTGACACACTAAGGAACACAGATTTAACTTTGAATGGAAATAGAAAGGCTTCAAGGTTTTTGAATCAAGGATAAAGCTGATCAGTGCTGCTGCTGCTGCTGCTGCGTCACTTCAGTCATGTCCGACTTTGTGCGACCCCATAGATGGCAGCCCACCAGGCTCCCCCCTCCTTGGGATTCTCTAGGCAAGAACACTGGAGTGGGTTGTCATTTTCTTTTCCAATGCGTGAAAGTGAAAAGTGAAAGTAAAGTCACTCAGTCAGGTCCCACTCCTAGCGACCCATGGACTGCAGCCTACCAGGCTCCTGTCCATGGGATTTTCCAGGCAAGAGTACTGGAGTGGGTTGCCAATGCCTTCTCCATGATCAGTGCTGTAGTCTAGGAAAAGAAAATTTAGAGCAATTGATAAAATTAACTGGGTGGCATGTGCAAGACTGGATCTAGTGCAATACTGGATCAGGGAAATGGTAAAGAAGCTATTGCAGTAAATTAGAAGCAAAGTAATGAGATCTTCCAATATGGTGGTAGCTGTGGGAATGAGAAGGAAGGAATCAAAGTGAAAGTTATTATGAAGGAAAATCAGTAGTTCTTGATGAGCAACTGGATGTGGAAGGCAAAGAGAGTCAAAGATGACAGAGGATTTGTACATATGACCAGGAAGAAGATAGTACAATTAACACTTAAGACATGCTGGAGAAGGAGCATAGCATGTCCAGCTTTAGCCTTCTTGGATTTGAAAAATATTGTGTTATGCCATTCAAGTAATGTTCATAATTGGAAAATGAAAATTTCAGACTAAGTATTTTGTATGTTAAGATTTATACCTGGTTATTATTATTTTGAAACACATATTCCCTGTTGCTAGTATAAATAAATTTACACTGCCTGTGTAATTTATAATTCTGTAAGGAAATATTCAAATCACAGTGAGGCACAGGGCAAGACTGGCTACTTAACTTACAGGGTCCAGTGAAAAATGAAAATATAGGGTTCCTGGTTCAAGTATTAAGGGTTTCAAGATGGCAAGAGCATTAAACCAAGCCCAGGGCTCTTTTAAGCAATGAGCCCTGTGCAACTACATTGATTTTACACCTATGACACCAGCCCTGAGGTAAGGATCAAGTATGCTGCCTCTGTTAGTGTTATGATTACCAGGGAAAGAGAGTTCAAGTGTCCATCTGTGTCCTCTTATGCATCTCAAAATGTACTTAAAATTCTAATGGGGGCACAATCAGCTTTACTCAATTTGTATGTGCTTGATAGAATCATAATTAGGCCTAATATACTTTCTTTGATAGAACTCCCAACACATTTACTACTTGTCAACAAAGATAAAACTGTTAGAAAAAAAATTAAATTGAGAAAGCAAAATTGTTAAAAAATATTCTCCCTTTTGGTCTGTTCTTCCCTATTATGTTAGATGTTTAATCCTAAAACTGTTTATCAAAAGTGGGACATAAAGAAATGAAACATGAATTTGCACTAGAAAACAATTCGGGAGGAGTAACACTGCTAGTCTAAAGTGAACCTCTTGGTATTTTCAATGAATACTATCTAGTGCAAGTTACAAGTACACATCTAAACCCTTTATAAATATTACTGACTTAAAAACTCTTATGAAGTAGACCTACTTTTCCTATTTCCCAGGTTATAAAATCAAGGCAAATAGAGGTTAATGATTGCTTAGGTTGACATTACTTTGCCAACAAAGGTCCGTCTAGTCAAAGCTATGGTTTTTCCAGTGGTCATGTATGGACTATAAAGAAAGCTGAACACGGAAGAATTGACGCTTTTAAACTGTGGTGTTGGAGAAGACTCTTGAGAGTTCCTTGGACTGCAAGGAGATCCAACTAGTCCATCCTAAAGGAGATCAGTCCTGGGTGTTCATTGGAAGGACTGATGTTGAAGCTGAAACTCCAGTACTTTGGCTACCTCATGTGAAGAGCTGACTCATTGGAAAAGACTCTGATGCTGAGAAAGATTGAGGGCAGGAGAAGAAGGGGATGACAGAGGATGAGATGGTTGGATGGCATCATCAACTCAATGGACATGAGTCAGGGTAAACTCTGGGGGCTGGTGATGGACAGGGAGGCCTGGCATGCTGCAGTTCATGGGGTTGCAAAGAGTTGGACACAACTGAATGACTGAACTGAACTGAAGGTTATACAGCAAAGAGTGGCAAAACTGAAACCTCAACCAGGGCCTTCTGGCCCAAGAATTCACATTCTTACCTAATACACAGTGCTGTTCTCTCAGTACACTATTGTTACCCTAAAAACACAAGCCAAAATCGAATGGTTATGTAATTTTAAAATTCCATAGAAAATGATTATTTGATATATATAAAAACATTTTTGAAAAATACTCCAATAGAATGAACAAAATTGTGAATAGTTATTGAAAGTGTCCAAAAGAGAAACGGGCTTCCCTGGTGGCTCAGATGCAGGAGACTAGGTTTGATCCCTGGGTTGGGAAGATCCCCTGGAGAGGGGAACATTAACTCACTCCAGTATTCTTGCCTGGGAAATCCTAGGGATAGAGGAGCCTAGTGGTCTACCATCCATGGGGTCCCAAAAAGTCAGACATGACTGAGTAACTAACACTTTTAAAAAAGAAACAGTAAAATATTGGGTAAATTTTGCATAGAAAATATCTAGGTAACTTAGCATTACAAGTACGTACCATCTTTAATTGGAATTCCTCTAACTATCCACAATTTGAAATTTAAATCAGTAAGTTGTCATATAATGTATAAACTGATTTTACATGTCTTTGGGGAAGGGTAGAATGGTATCTTCTTGAACTTTTTAACTGACTGATGTTTTTAATTTCCTAGCCTTATGCCTAATATGTTGAAAAGTTAAGGAATGCTTATTTTATTATCCTGTGTTTCATTCTATACTACAATACCTTTAAGTCAGAAATGCATACAGTTTATTTTTTCAACAGGTTGGAAGTATTTGGACAGTATGTATTGATGGAAAGTCACTGATTAGGAGGAGACTTGAACTGGTGAGCAGTCAGACTCATAGAAGATAGTCTGAAATTAGTTTTTGCAGAATTCAACTCAACATACATGTATAATTTTATAACACATATGAAAGAGAAAGCAATCACCTACTATTAATATTAGTGCCTATTCTAATTCACTGTTTACCTGTTTTCAAACTTTTATAAAACTAAGGTGATTATAAAGTCTTCCAAACCATGGAACACTTTGGGAAGTAGAAGAAAGTAATAATAAAAATTATGCTGTGATGGCAGGTATACCAAGACTGTCCAAGGCAAGCTAGGGTGTACAGTCACTCAATGTATAACCAATCCAATCTAACTCAGCTTTACTTTAACCAAGCATTCATAACCCAATAGCAAAAAATTTAGAAAATTTTATTATACTTTTCCATTCAAAGTAAATAATATTAGCTAATTGGCCCAGGTACAATCCTATGCATTTTGACTCATTTCCTATGACTCAACCACTTGAATGTAAAAAATGATTTTCAGCTCACCCACTCTAAATTCTCAGATACATAAGTAGAAAATAAAAGTTTGGAAAAGTAAAACTTATCATGCTTTTATCAATTTTGAAAGTTATGAGAGAGAAAAAGGTGGGCTAGATAGAGAGAAGAAGGAAGAGGAAGGAGACAGAATGTCAATTAGAAATCTGGGCAGATGAGATAGGTGACAACAAATTGAAGCATTGATACCTGGTTCATTGACTGCATAAACATACCCAGACTCAATGAGGCTCAGAGTTATAGAGAACAACTAATCAATTTTCAGGAATGCCTATATACTAACCAATGTGAATGCATACTCTAGAATTCTGATATTGATAGATTTAATATTTATGTATGAGACCCTAGAATTTATAACATATTCATTTGTGACTTTCCCCAAGTCACAAATTTTCCTAATAATCTAAGTATGGGAGTAAACCCCCCAACTAGCAAGTGATCTCAGTGAACTATGCTCACCACACTCACACCCTAAAATGGGCTCTACTTTTCTTCCCTTATCATTATCATGTATTTTACAGGAGAAATTTATGCTATGATAGTATACAATGACCTGATGGCTTACTATTATCTACAATGAAATAATTTTCTTCCCAAGAATTGGAGTCATTTAAATACATAGGATACTCCCTTCTAGTAGGAAAATCCAAATATATAAGACTATTGAAAGAAACTGAAATGAACTATTTCATAAGCTATGTGAACAATTGGATTATCCTTCACTCTAAGAATTTTTCTAAAGAACTTTGGCCCTTTGAATCAAAGTACTACTTTTCCTGCATAGTATTAGATAAACACTGAGAATTCATGCTCTGCAGTGTTCTTTTTCTCTTTGAATGCCCACAAGCACCATTATGTCAAGTCAAGCAAGGTACGACACGATTGACTAGCCTGCAATTTTCTTTTACATCAATCACATTTCAGACCTGTCTCCTTGAGGTTACACTCCGGTCACCTTGATCAGATGTAGGCATATCCCAGGTCCCTACCATCAACCCATTTATAAATCATTTCTCAGGATATGGGCTGCTAACTTCAGCTCTCTCTACCTCTTAAAATTTGCTTGATCTTTTTCTGTTTTGGTCTCAGAGTAAGACTTTATCCCCAAATTCAGAGGCTTCCTCTAATAGTCCCTATGTACCAAATGCAGTTTTAGAAAATATTTATTTCAATATTTAGACAATTTCTGAGTAATTTAATCCTTTCATGGAAAATTTTACTAATTCAGTAGCCAAGAAAATTGAGATTGATATGAACAAAGAACGGCAAAAAAAAAGGCATACGATAATAGCTATTTTGCCTATACAACATAAAGATCTATAAGGCTTCACTTTTTTTAAAATGTATGTATTTTACAGCAGGGGTTTCAATTATGAGAATAAAGATTGGTGTTACTACTTACTTTGGTCTATTGTTTTGTAACTAAACCACCTCAATAGTAAAAAGTAAAAGTGTTAGTTGCTCAGTCATGTCCAACTCTGTGACCACATGGACTGTAGCCTATCAGGTTGCTCTATCTATGGAATTCTCCAGGCAAGAATACTGGAGTGGGTTGCAATTTACTTCTCCAGAGGATCTTTCCAATTCAAGAATCGAACCTGGTCATCTGCATTGAAGGCAGATTTTTTACTGTCTGTGCCACCATGGAAACCACCTCAATACAACAGCTTAAAACAGTGTTGCTTGTTTTTTCTTCATGATTCTGTGTTTGACTGGGCTCAGCTACATAGTTCCCACCATGTGTGATTGGCAGGAGTTATTCACATGGCTGCCTTCATCTAGGCATGTGGTAGCACAGCTGGGGCTGGATGTCCAAGGGGACCTCATTCTCATAGCTGGGAGTTGATCTTGGCCGTCAATTGAGCACTTGTTTGGCTTCCACGTGGCTTTTCTCTCTGTAGTAGTCAAGACTTGCTTTCTCACATGGCAACTACATTTCAACAAAATGAAAGCAGAATCTCTTAAAGCTTAGATTCAGAACTGGCGTAGAATCATTTCACCATGTGTTATTGGTCAAAACAAGACATAGCACGAACACATAATCTAGGGGAATGTAATGTTCAAAGTCCTTCAAGTCAAGCTTCAACAGTAGATGAACCAAGAACTTCCAAATGTTCAAGCTGGATTTAGAAAAGGCAGAGGAATCAGAGATCAAATTGCTAATATCCATTGGATCATAGAAAAAGCAAGAGAATTCCAGAAAAAAATCTACTTCTGCTTTATCGACTGTGCTAAAGCCTTTGACTCTGTGGATCACAGCAAACTGTGGGAAATTCTTAAAGAGATGGGAATTTCAGACCACCTTACCTGTCTCCTGAGAAATCTGTATGCAGGTCAAGAAGCAACAGTTAGAACAAGACATGGAACAATGGACTGGTTCAAAATTGAGAAGAGAGCATGTCAGGGCTGTGTATTGTCACCATGTTTATTTAACTTACACGCAGAGTAAATCATGCACAATGCCAGGCTGGATGAAGCAAAAGCTAGAATCAAGATTGTCGGGAGAAATATGAGTAATCTCAGATATGCAGATGACACCACTCTAATGGCAGAAAGTGAAGAGGAACTAAAGGGCCTCTTGATGAAGGTGAAAGAGGACCATGCAAAACCTGACTTAAAACTCAACATTCAAAGCACGAAGATCATGGCACCTGGTCCTATTACTTTGTAATAAATGGGGAAAAAGTGGAAACAGTGATAGACTCTATTTTCTTGAGCTCCAAAAATCACTGTGGACTGCAGCCATGAAATTAAAAGACACTTGCTCTTTGGAAGAAAAGCCATTACAAAACTATACAGCGTTTTAAAACACAAAGGTGTCACTTTGCTGGCAAAGGTCCGTTTAGTCAAAGGTATGGCTTTTCCAGTAGTCATGTATGGATGTGAGAGATGGACCATAAAGAAGGCTAAGTGCCGAAGAATTGATGCTTTCAAATGTGTTGCTGGAAAAGAATCTTGAGAGTCCCTTGGGCTGAAAGGAGATCAAACCAGTCAATTCTAAAGGAAATCAGTCCTGAATATTCATTGGAAGGACTGATGCTGAAGCTGAAACTCTAATACTTTGGCCACCTGATGTGAAAAGCCAACTCACCGGAAAAGACCCTGATTCTGGGAAAGATTGAAGGCAGGAGGAGAAGGGTGTGACAGGGGATGAGATGGTTGGATGGACCAGGAACTCAATGAATATGAGTTTAAGCAAACTCTGGGTGTTTGTGAAGGACAGGAAGCCTGGTGTGCTGCAGTTCATATGGTTGCAAAGAGTTAGACATGATTAAAGGACTGAACAATGAACAACAACTAGGGGAATGGAAATAATATTTAACATTTAGTGAGAACAGAGGTACATGCAGGTAGGAACAGGTATAATTTTTTTTTTTACAGCTGTCTGTGGAGTTAACTTCTGATATGAAGTTGGCACTGGAAGGAAAGGACAAGGCTTGACAACTGTATATGTTGAAATCAGGGAGGCAAAAAAAAAATATTAGATTTGTAACAATTTTTCTTCTTATTCAGATATAAGGGTTTCCCAAGTGGTGCTACTGGTAAAGAATCCACTCACCAATGCAGGAGATGCAGGTCTGATCCCTGGGTTGGGAAGATGCCTGGAGAAGGAAATGGCAACCCACTCCTATATTCTTCCCTGGGAAATCCCATGGGCAGAGTAGCCTGCAACCTATGGGCTGCAAAGAGTTAGTGACTGAATATGCAATGAGTGACTGAACACACACACACACACACACATTTTGATATAAATTGTTTAATAAAAGTTACTCCAAATTGTCTTCTCTCAAGTTTGAAGTAAATCTTGAAGTCAGTGGGTCAGTTTGGTGCTGTAGGCATTTCTCTAATTTCTCACTTCTTGAAAAACATTTGTTTGTAGCAAAGAGGTTTTTGCCAAGACACAAAAGCAGAAAAAATGTATACAATTTCTCCATTTAGTAGAGATGTGCTAAGAAAACTAGGTAAAAAAATGTGTATCAAAACTTAATAACTAGGTAAAATATCATTGGGTTCAATCCATGCAGATTTTTTCTGAACCAAATTTATATAATGTATAGTCAAAAATCTTTAAGTATAAATTCTAATATCACTCCTAACTTAATATTACTGTTGTTCAGTTGCTAAATCGTGTCTGTGCATGCTGAAATCTGCCCAAGGGATTTCCCAGGCAAGAATACTGGAGTGGGTTCCCATTTCTTTCTCCAGGACATCTTTTGAGAACCCATGGACTACAGCATGCTTGGCTTCCCTGTCCTTTGTTATCTCCCAGAGTTTGCTCAAATTCATGTCCATTGAGTCAGTGAGGCTATCTAACCATAGCCCTAACTTGATATCAGGGCTTCCAAGATGTCTCAGTGGTAAAGAATTCACCTGCCAGTGCAGGAGAAGTGATAGGTGTGGGTTCAATCCCTGGGTTGGGAAGATTTCCTAGAGGTGGAAATGATGGCCCATTCCAGTATTCTTGCCTGAAGAATCCCATGGACAGAGGAGCCTGATGGGTTACAATTCATGAGATCACAGTGTTGGACACAATTGAGCACTTCAGCATAAGCTTTTTTTAAAATTAATTTATTTATTATAATTGGAGGCTAATTACTTTACAATATTGTGATGCTTTTTTTTGCCATTCATTGATGTGAATCAGCCATGGGTATACATGTGACCCCGCATTCCAAAACCCCTCCATCCTCCCTCCCCATTGCATCCCTCTGGCTTGTCCCAGTGTACCAGCTTTGAGTGCCCTGTTTCATGCATAGAACTTGGACTGGCGATCTGTTTCACATATGGTGATATACATGTTTCAATGCTATTCTCTCAAATCATCCCACCCTTTTCTTCTCCCACAGAGTCCAAAAGTCTGTTCTTTATATCTGTATCTCTTTCATTGTCTTGCATATAGGGTTGTTGTTACCATCTTTCTAAATTCCATATATGTGTGTTAATATTCTGTGTTGGTGTTTTTCTTTCTGACTTACTTCACTCTGTATAATAGGTTCCAGGTTCATTCATCTCATTAGAACTTGATATCACTCCTGTCTTACATAAAACCTAAACAAAAAAGTCTTAATTCTGAAAAGTAAATTACAAAAATACTTAGTATCTGAAGAATATTCTATTTTAAAAAGTAAAATTCCAAAATTAAAACTCATAAAGAGCTTAATTATTTTCCAATATTGTATTATTAGAAAAGATTTTTTTTTTTAAATTTTGGTTTGTTTTCCTCCAGGAAGTATGGCAAACTTGGAATCACTCAGAGCTACAAGTCCCAAAGATGGACTACATGAGAAGAGAAGGAAGATAACCCTGTGTCTCCAAATGACCAAGGATACACTCGGGGCATGTCATATCAGCTGCTGCAGAATTTTGAATGGCATGATCTAACAGGGCAGAGGTGATTTATGGTTTAGGTTTTATTTAATTTCATCCCCTTTTACAAGGGCCTCCCCAATGGCTCATTGGGTTAAGTATCTATCTGCAATACAGGAGACTCAGGTTCAATCCCTGAGTTGGGAAGATCCTCTGTAGAAGGAAATGGCAACCCACTCCAATATTTTGCCTGGAGAATTCCCATGAACAGAGGAGCCTGGCAGGCTATACTCCATGGGGTTGCACAGAGTAGGACATGACTGAGCGACTAAGCACACATCATCTTTTACATTAATATATCTATTTCTGCTTACTTAGACAACAATAAGATTTTAGATTTCTTATGTAGAAAAGCTTAGAATACATAAAATATACAGTTAAGTTTTAGAAATGAAATCAACCTGATCTATTCACATATATATGCAAATATATATATTCAAAGCTATCAGTTCAGTTCATTCGTCAGTTGTGTCCAACTCTTTGGGACTCCATGGACTGTAGCACGCCAGGCCTCCCTGTCCATCACCAACTCCTAGAGTTTAATCAAACTCATCTCCATTGAATTGGTGATGCCATCCAACCATTTCATCCTCTGTCATCCCCTTCTCTTCCTGCCCTCAATCCTTCCCAGCATCAGGATCTTTTCAAATGAGTCAGCTATTCACACCAGGTGGCCAAAGTATTGAAATTTCAGCTTTAACATCAATCAGTCCTTCCAATGAACGCCTAGGACTGATTTCCTTTAGGATGGACTAGTTGGATCTCCTCGCAGTCCAAGGGACTCTCAAGAGTCTTCTCCAACACCACAGTTCAAAAGCATCAATTCTTTGGCTGTCAGCTTTCTTTATAGTCCAACTCTCACATCCATACATGACTCCTGGAAAAACCACAGCCTTGACTAGATTGCCTTTGTTGGCAAGTAATGGCTCTGCTTTTTAATATGCTGTCTAGGTTTGTCATAACCTTTCTTCTAAGGAGTAAGCATCTTTTTATTTCATGGCAGCAGTCACTATCCACAGTGACTTTGGGGCCCCCCAAAATAAAGTCAGCCACTGTTTACACTGTTTCTCCATCTATTTGCCATGAAGTGATGGGACCAGATGCCATGATCTTAGTTTTCTGAATGTTAACCTTAAGCCAACTTTTTCACTCTCCTGTTTCAGTGTCATCAAGAGGCTCTTTAGTTCTTCTTCACTTTCTGCCATGAGGGTGGTGTTATCTGCATATCTGAGGTTATTGTTATTTCTCCCGGCAATCTTGATTCCAGCTTGTGCTTCCTCCAGCTCAGCATTTCTCATGATGTACTCTGCATATAAGTTAAATAAGCAGGGTGACAATATACAGCCTTGACGTACTCCTTTTCCTATTTGGAACCAGTCTGTTGACTCATGTCCAGTTCTAACTGTTGCTTCCTGACCTACATACAGGTTTCTCAAGAGGCAGGTCAGGTAGTCTGGTATTCCCACATCTTTCAGAATTTTCCACAGTTTGTTGTGATCCACACAGTCAAAGGCTTTGGCATAGTCAGTAAAGCAGAAATAGATGTTTTTTTGGAACTCTCTTGCTTTTTCGGAGAAGGCAATGGCAACCCACACCAGTACTCTTGCCTGGAAAATCCCATGGATGGAGGAGCCTGGTGGGCTGCAGTCCATGGGGTCGCGAAGAGTCGGACACGACTGAGAGACTTTATTTTCACTTTCATATATTGGAGAAGGAAATGGCAACCCACTCCAGTATTCTTGCCTGAAGAATCCCAGGGACAGTGGAGACTGGTGAGCTGCCATCTATGGGGTCGCACAGAGTCGGACACAACTGAAGGAACTTAGCCTCAGCAGCAGCAGCTTTCTTTATCAATGATCCAGAGGATGTTGGAAATTTAATCTCTGGTTCCTCTGCCTTTTATAAAACCAGCTTGAACATCTGGAAGCTCACAGTTGACTTATTGCTGAAGCCTGGCTTGGAGAATTTTGAGCATTACTTTGCTAGCATGTGAGATGAGTGCAATTGTGTGGTAGTTTGAGCTTTCTTTAGCATTGCCTTTCTTTGGGATTGAAATGAAAACTGACCTTTTCCAGTCCTGTGGTCACTGCTGAGTTTTCCATATTTGCTGGCATACTGAGTGCAGCACTTTCACAGCATCATCTTTTAGAGTTTGAAATAGCTCAACTGGAATTCCATCACCTCCACTAGCTTTGTTTGTAGTGATAAAAAAAAAAAAGTCTATAGGCATCCAATGCAAGTTATTTGAAAAATTTGCCATGGGTTATTTTTGAGTCTATACATAAAATAATAAAGTATATTTTAAAAATTTCTATTGGAGTATATTTAACTCTACTCAATACTCTGTAATGGGAAAAGAATCTAATAAAGTACCTGTTTATTTTTCTTTTTGAAATTATTATCTCAGGATGTAATAATACATTAGTAGTATAAGTGAATAATTTTCATTAAAATTAGAAAAAAATAATTTGTCAACTGTGGTAGTGCCTCGTCCCACCAAAGATGTTCATTTCTTGATCACTGAAATCTGTTGACATGTTACTTAACACCATAAGAGAAACCTTGAAAAGTGGCTAAAGTTAAGGATTGTCATATAGGGAAGGCTATATCCTGAATTATCTGGGTGCTCTTGTTGTTCAGCTGTCCACTCATGTCCTACTTTTTGTGTCCTCATGGACTGTAGCACTCCAGGCCTCCCTGTCCATCACCATCTCCCAAAGTTTTCCCAAGTTCATGTCCATTGCATCGTTGATGGTGACTGGGTCTACCATCAACGATGCAATGGCTTAAGTCAGCTCAACCTATAATGAGTTTTACATGCTTTTAGATGTATTAATAAGTGTTTTAATTGTATCATTTTAAAATGTAGTTGATATAACATGGTAAACTTCCTACTAAAAGTATTGATTTTTTTTCTTCCAGGAGTGATGTGGCCATTACTGTCATTACTTTAAAATATGCTCATCTACCATTCATATTTTCCACAAATTCCCTGATTTTGACCCAAGTAGAACATTTTATCAGCTTCAGGGAGCAATTGATAATTGGACAAAAGCTACCATTATTATGACTCTATTTTTTTGTCAGTGGTGTGTCTAGGGTTGACAACTACCTAGTTGTGTCAAGTGAGACACAAGAAACGTTCTTTTAGGTGACCTCTATATCCATGGAAGGAATTTTGCATCCTACTTGTTTGCCTTTGGATGAAATTTTGATGTCAGGAGCCACAGCAGCCATCTTGTAGCTCAAGGAGATAAAGAAACACAAATAAAAAAAGCCTACGTGAAGGGTGAAGTAAAATGAAAAAATCTGATTTGGAATGTCAATCTTGGTCTTTTAAAGACTTAATTAGATGCTAACTTTGAATAAAAGTTTTTACTACAGAAGTTACTGTTATCAGATTTTTGTAATATATATAAACACATGTTAATTGATAGAGGTAAAAGGACATTTCAGACACCAAAATACAAGTAATCATAAACAAAACTTTATTAGCTGTGCTTATATCTTTAATGGGAGCCTAAATTTTTGAAAGTTAAAATAATTAAACAGTAGTTAGATTACTACCACGTGTAAAATAGATAGCTAGTGGGAATCTGCTGTATAGCACCAAGAGCTCAGCTCAGTGCTCTGTGATGACCTAGAGGTGTGGGATGATGGGGGGATGGAGGTCCAAGAGGGAGGAGGTATATGTATACATGTACCTGATTCACTTGTATAAAAAAAAAAAAGTACATCAGAATTTTTGTAAACATATGGAGTTCCCCTAATAGGTTTCCTCAACTGCAGAAATGTTTGGACCAAATTTGTTTTATGAAATTTCTGTAACTTTCGTAGAGAATTCAGTGTTACTTACCAGTGGGACAGTGGCTAGTGTCAACTGATAAATGTAGTCATGCAAAAAACAACCACCATTCAAAACTGCTCTGTTCAGATTTTTCAGGAAACACATTTAGGAGATAATACATCTGACAAAATTCACAGAGCTTGGTGATATATGTACATAGCACTCACTTTGTGTTGTTGAGTTGCTAAGTCTTGTCTGACTCTTTTGTGACCCCATGGACTATAGCCTGACACATTCCTCTGTCCATGGGATTTCCCAGGCAAGAATACTGAAGTTGGTTGCCATTTCCTTCTCCAGGATATCTTCCTGACACAGGGATCGAACCTGTGTCTCCTGCATTGTTAGGCAGATTCTTTACCATTGAGACACCTGGGAAGCCCCATAGCATTCACTGAAGTGAAAAATAAAGTATTAGACATTCAGTTGTGCCTGACTTTTTGTGACTCCACAGACTGTAACCCACCAGGTTTCTCTGCCCATGGGATTCTCCAGGGAAAAATACCAGAATGGGTAGATTCCCTTCTCCAGGGTACCTACCCTACCCAGAGATTGAACCTAGGTCTCCTGCAATGCATGCAGATTCTTTATGGTCTGAGCCACCAGAGGAATGGATAACACCCACTACTATGTTGTAATTAGTGATCCTTCCAACCCCAGAAACCATCTTCTCAATCTCTCTAACACATTCCACAACATCACCCACTCACCAAATCCTTTTATAAAAGGGAAAATAAATTATTTGTTTCAGTAATATTGTAGTCACTTAAAGACATACATATGTTTAAAGCAACTTAGTATGTAAGATAAATTTCAATGGAAAATAGTTTTGCCATTAAAGCCTTTGGCAAAATTGCCAAATGTTTGGTGCCCTTTGCCCTCCCTGTTTTATGTATGAATCTTTTCATACCTTTACCATT
Organism: Antilocapra americana; assembly: GCA_007570785.1. Classification (NCBI taxonomy): domain Eukaryota; kingdom Metazoa; phylum Chordata; class Mammalia; order Artiodactyla; family Antilocapridae; genus Antilocapra; species Antilocapra americana. The sequence goes on along the minus strand of ML664170.1, from coordinate 4,200,926 downwards.
TTGGATCAGCTTATACCTTTCTTTGTTTTATTTTTTAAACTTCAATCCCTTTTCTCCTTCCTTCAACTTTTGACACTGTTTTCTCTGTTGAAATGTCAAAAACCCTCTTTCCCTTCCCCCAAAGGCTTATTAACCCCCTCATTTTTGCAACTGATATCATTTAAGAAGAAAATAATTTAAATTCATTCACAGTAAAGAATGACTGGCTGATAGGCTCAACTATCCCCCATAATTATTTTTATTTTAAAACAAGGAGATTATTAACCTAAATTACACTCATTAGAGAAGCAGCTGGCATATAGGATTTAGCTTCCTTTTCAGCTGACCACGTCACTCATTCTCATCAGGATTCACTCTTGTCTTTTAAAAGACAAGTTTGAATTAAAGAATTTTTACAAGTTCTTAAAAAAGTCAGTATCTTATGACTCTTTACATATGCAAAGAGGACAATTTTGAGTTAGGGGACCTGTATATTAACACCATTTCTGTAACACATGTATGAATAATCTGGCAAACTAGTTCACAAATTTTCATTTTGACCAAAAAGATGGTGATTCTAAAAAGTGATAGTTTTGAAACACGGAAATTCTCGCAACTGAGTTTTTCTGCTTGCTAATGAACTCTCCTAAAGAATTTTTTTTTCAGTTATTACCACATTGAGAATGAATAAAGAAAGATTTCTGTGAGGGATATTTGATCATTGTGTTCATTTATTCTTTAAGGACAAACTCCAGCATGGTCAGAGTATTTTGACAGCTGGGACAGGTTGACAGCTGTGGAAACACACTGTCTTCTGCAAGAAGACCCACACCTGCATGCAGAAGATATTTGTCCACATAGAATACTTGGAACTTTCACTATAAGCTAGAATTTTCCTTTGAAATTTAACTTGCTACTGTGTCCTAAGTAAACAGTAATAGTAATTAAGGCTAGCATGCTTCCCTGGAGCAAATTCAACTTCAGTTACAAAGGGGGGAAAAAAAAAAAAAACACTGTCTGGATTTTAATTGGCTAGATTTGCCACCCATCTACTGTATGTGATGAAGGGTGACCAGATGAAGAAAAGCAGCAGTAGATTCTAGTTATTGCTCAGGAAATTGCTGTAGCATTTTATTTTAAAGGCAATTCAAAGTGAAATGCAATTAATAAAAAGGCTTATGTCAAGAAAAGTTTATTTTAGAGTGGTATAATGCAATTTAGGGTGATGCTGTAATTCTACAGAGGAATGTTAGATGATCTACAGAACAGGAAATGACTTCCATTAGTGAAACCTGGAACATAATTGATATAGTCAGGAAGTATGGACAACAGGGAGTTCAGTATTTTCACAGCATGTCACTTCTCCCTCAGGATGCTTACTGCTAAATAGCTGAGGGAAAAGTTTTTAAAATATCCATTTACCTCTTGATAAGTAGCTTAAAGGTACAGGAGATTTAAATTCAATCTGAAACTGAAGACCAGCAGACTATTAGTACTGCACTGACAGTTTTTTACAGAATGGAACAGAAGTTTGCAACCACATTAGTTCTTGCCAAAAATAGAAACACTGATCCTTAACTTTGCAAAAGTTTCCAGTGTGGGTTCCAAATTCTTCCAACATCCTTTGGATGTATCCTATGGCATATATTTATGTAATATATTTTGATGCTAGGTTTCCATGTATTCCATGCATCTGAGGTGTCATTTGTATGAATGTTAGCACAGCAAAAATCTCAATCAAATTTTTATTGCACTTGGGATCCAGTGCATTCTGATCCAGTCCTTTGTAGAGCAAGATTTCAGATTATTCACTCATTTCAACATGTAAAATTAGAAGACATTTATGTTAAATGATGGATTTTTTATACCATTGCAGGGATATAAATGGAAAAAGCACCAAAACAGAGCCATTCTATTTGTGCAGATAAAAAGATTTATTTGGTTTGGACCTTTGACATCTATTTACAAGATAGAGCTTTATTTGTGACAGACTGTATTCATAAAGTTGCATATGTTTAAAACTAAATAAGTGGGAAAATGGAGTGCTGCCTCTCTTAGATGTACTGAACAGAGCATATAATGGAGTTCTTTCAAATGTCCATGAATTCAGTTTCTTTGGCCACATCAGAAGGCATTGTTTTTCCTGTTAAAAAGATATTGTGCCATTTGTTTCTCACAAGGTTTATCTACATGCTGCCATATCTCTCATCAGGTTTCTCAGGTGGTGCTAGTGGTAAAGAACCTGCCTGCCAATGCATGAGATGTCAGAGATGTGGATTTGATCCTTAGGTCAGGAAGGATTTCCTGAAGGAGGGCATGGCAATCCACTCCAGTATTCTTGCCTGGAGAATCCCATGGACAGAGGAGCCTGACAGGCTACAATCCATGGGGTTGCACAGAGTCAGACACAACTTAAGTGACTTAGAAATGTAGCATTTGAAGGGAAAAAAAAATAATACAATGTAATTATGAAACAAAGTAGCTACTATGGTAAATCGGAAATGCAGGCATTGCCATTGGGCCATTATTTTAATCTTAATGCTGATACACTGAAGATGCTGCCCTGCAGATGGATATCCAACAGTTTTGAGTTTCTTAATCTTTTATTACCCAAGGTGTCTTCTGTTTAAAGAACAGAATTCTGCAGCAACTTTCATCTCTGCATTACTAAATAATTATGCTGAGGGCATGTAAACTTTGCTATTAAATGTGGGACTAGACAGATTATAATAACCCATCCTTTTCAAAGTTTTATAAAGCACATTTCAAAATCTATCTCATTTGATCTTCAAAGCAACTCTATTTTTACCCCCCACTTCATGGAAGTGAAAATTGAAATGCAGCAAAAGAAACAAAACTTCCCTGTTCTTTCAAAGCTACCAAGTATCAGAGCCAGGAGGACACAGATCTTCCTATCCTTGTAAGATGCTCTTTCTAGCACATGATACTGTCTACCAGAGCTATTCAATACTATGATCTTCAGACACTGTTAAATTCATAGCATTAGTTACAGACCCTACATATTAGTCTGTAACTTTAGGCATATTTTCCTCTGTGCCCTTTAATGGAGAAGTTATTCCCCAACAAACAGTGGTTTCTGGCTTTTGTTCACCCAGGCTTCTGAGCACAATTATAGCCTCATGACTTAAAAGTTTTCCAGAGCTACTATTCTTTTCTGAAATGAGTTACCCGGATCCTTTTTACAAATGATTTCATGCAGTAAGATGGAAATATGAGATCACCATTGTTTATTCTCTTGTTCAGATCCTCAAGTATTTTCTGAGAGTCTACTATGTGTCAGATCCTGGCTACAGTTCTTAGAAATGACTATTAAAGAAAATCCTTGACACCACATCAGCTCTGATGGCCCTTGATTAACATTTGCTGAAGTTCAGGTTTGAACATCAATACTGATATTAAATGCTTTGTAAATCCAATAAATACAGTACAGAAGTTTTGATGATGGTCTTTTTATTCTTCCCTTATCTGGCAAGCCACAGAGATCATGAGGACTCTGGTATGCAGGGTTGAGAAGAAGCACATTGCCTGTCAGTGGTATTTGTTGATGGTGCAGTCTGTAGTCCAAAAAGAAATAAGTTCCTGTGTAGCCAGTACAATACAAATACGGGAGTCTAATGCCTTTCAAAGTGATTTTTGACCTATTTCTTGTGACAATCTTGATAAAACAGATATACTTACATGCTTATATGTTAAGGACAAAATATACACTCTTTGAGTAGTATCTTTAGGATTGTGATGGATTGTTTTGTGCTTTCAGAAGATAACTTTAATAGTGTGGATGATAAGTTAGGAAAAACAGAAACAAACATAAGACAATGTAATAATCTAAAGAAAAGTGGGACCTGAAAAACTACACGAGAAATGGGAACACAGAGAAGCTAAAAAATTCAATAGAATCTTTAGATATGATAGGGATTAAACGTAGGATGATATGTCAAGGTTTCCAGTTGAAAGAGTTAAAGGAAAATAATGTCCTAGCATAGATAACAAATACATGGGTATCAATTCAGAAAAAAAAAGTTTAAATTCAACAAAGATTAGTTTGGCATCACTTTGAAATACCTATACTGGTGATTGATAGGGAACTAGTGCTCAAGAAAGATTAAGAATGAGGATTTGGAGGTCAACAATGTTTGAACTAGAATTAAAGTCATGAACATTTATAGTGATAAGACCATGGGTCAAAGAAATTTGGAAACATGCAGCTTTTAAAGAGAGAAGGGAAAACAAGAAAAGGATCTGAAGAAGTATTTTGAAATGTATGGGGAAAAAAAAGAGTGATGGCAAAACAAGCTGAAAAGAGAATTTTTTTTTAAGTGTTCAAGGCTGCCAAGTTCAATTAAGGAAAAATCACTAAAAAGCATGCTTTGAATTTAAAAAACCTTTTCCAGGCAACTTAAAGAGAGAGTGCTGGAAACAGAAGTCAGATTGTAGGGCACTGGGGAATGGATGGAAGGAAGAAGTAGAAATCACACTTCCTTGTGGCTAGGTGGGGTCCCTCTTGACTTAACTTCCCCAGTTAAGGTGAAAAATTATAAAACTGCTTTCTCTTTCCTTGCATTCTCTCCCACTGCCACAGGAAAGAACAGCTATGACTCAGCTTTTACGTTTTGAGGTGCTTTACAGGGTAAAAAAACACATAGATTTTATGAGAATTTTGACAAAATGTATGCATCCATTTATCACTCAACTTAAGACACAGAACAATTCTATTACTCCTAAAGTTTCCTAATGTCATTTTTTCAACCATGTTGTAGTTCATTTCTTTTCATTGCTAAGTAAGTCTCTTGTGTGTATATATCATAATTTAACATTTATCCATAATATCCATTCTCCTATTGACAGGAATGTGGCTTGTGTCATTTGGGGCTATTATGAAGAGAACTGCAATGTATATTCCTCTTAAAATTTTTGTGTGACCATATGTTTTCATTTTTCTCAAATGAATACCTAGAATGTATTAGTAGGCTATAGGAAAAGTTCATATTTAACTTGTATTGTAGAAACTGTCAGAATGATTTCCAAAGAGGTTGTACTATTTTACTTTCCCACCAAAAATATATATATGGAACCAGGCATCCATCAAGAAGAGGAGGACAATGCCGTAGGGGTGAGGAATCAATTGTGTGGGAGAATTCTTGTTCTTGAATCGAACGATAATCTCCCCTCACTGTGGACCACCTCCTTGAGCTTGCTTCCACCAGAATGAGTCAAAGAGTGATGTACCAAGGAGGTGGACAATGGACTCAGTCCATCCAGTACAGGCACCAAGTGGTGCCTTTGTAGAGAATTTGTGAAAGTGAATGTTAGTCACACAGTCCTATCCGACTCTTTGCGATCCCAGACGGTAGCCTGCCCAGTTCCTCTGCCCATGGGATTCCCCAGGCAAGAGGACTGGAGTGGGTTGCCATTTCCTTTTCCAGGGTATCTTCCTGACCCAGGGATTGAACCCAGGCTTCCTGCATTGCAGGCACATTCTTTACCAACTGAGCCACTAGGGAAGCCCAGAGAGTTTTTAAACAGTGATAAAAATCACCTAAAGTTCATTCTGTTTTTGTTGACATATATTGTTTTTGTTGTTCAGTTGCTAAGTTGTATCCAGCTCTTTGCAACCCACAGACTGCCACACACCAAGCCCCTCTGCTCCCACTTTGTCCCAGAGTTTGCTCAAATTCATATCTATTGAATTGGTGATGATATCTGACCATCTCATTCATGTATTGTATTTCTAAACAATGTTAGTGATACACACTCAAATAAATGACTTTCTTGTTCAAGTCACTGTAGATTTGTTTTAAAAAACACATATCTACTCTTGATCTTTTTCTCTAAAATATCTGTATTTAAGATCTATAATCTTTAAACAAATTTATGACTACCAAAGAGGAAAGCAGGGATTATAAATTAGGAGTATGGAATTATCAGATACATGCTACTATATATAAAAAAGATAAACAGGGACCTATTGTAGAACAAGGAAACCATATTCAATATCTTGTAATAAACTAATGGAAAATTATATATATATTTTATATATATTATATATATTATTTATATAAATATAGATCAGATTCTCTTCCATTAGTTTAATATAAGATATTGAATATATAATATATATACATATACATATATTATATACTAATACATATATGTGTATATATGTATGTGTATATAATATATACATATATATATTATATATACACATGCATATATATACATACATATATACACATGTATATATGTACACATACATATACATATATACACATACATATATATATATGTATACACATACATATATATTTACTGAGTGATTTTGCTATATACCTGAAACTAACAATATTGTAAATCAACTATATTTAAAAAATAAAAAAGAATCCACATTCTTGGATTATTACATACTTTCTTTTCCATGGAATCAAATTTTTAATAACAAAGATACTGTTTTAAACATGGTCAGTTATACATAGCTAAGTCCAGATTTTAAAAAACAAAAGTATCTAGGGGAACATACATTGTGCCAACATTTAATATTATTGACAAATGAAGTGGGGAGGTGGGAAGGAGGTTCCAGAGGGAGGGAATACTTATATACTTATGGTTGATTCACACTGTATGGCAGAAGCCAACACAATATTGTAAAGCAATTATCTTCCAAATAATTTGTTTTAAGTCATTAAAGTTATGAGCATCTTCTTAAATATATGAGTTATGAACTATAATTAATCAAATCAAGTAGCCTTTTACCTACTTTTTGTGTTACACAGCCAGAAACAACTTTATGGAATTAATGCTTTCATAGGAATGTAGAGATATATCATATTTAGAAAAACATATTGAGACCTGTATTATGTAGCAGTATGTTTGGCCATCCTCCTGAGATCATTGAGCAGTAGAGCCACACCAGTAGTACCAGCATGGTACCACATCAAGGGTTATTACAATTACCTCAGCTTTCTTTGTGTGTCATCTCTCACCTGACCCACTAAAGCGAAGCCAAACTCCAAATCAAATCTCATCACAGCACTACAATTTCTTGACCAAGGAGGCTGATGTTTGCTTACATCAACCTTGCGAGTGAACATATCTTCCAGTTTCTGAGTTACCATCTTGGCTTCTCGGTACAGTCCTTCTCCTTGACAAGAACACGTCACAGACTAGGTTAGTATCCTTCCCCTGCACTCACCCCATGTGATAGAAAATGAGCCCTTGTATAAATGGAAGAAAGGAGACACAAGAAAACCAAAACAGAGAGAAAATGGTGACAGTTAACAGAATTTATGATTTTGGGATCTCTAATTACAGAGTAGGGCTTCTCTGGAGGCTCAGATGGTAAATCATGTGACTGCAATGTGGGAGACCCGGGTTCGATCCCTGGGTCGGGAAAATACCCTGGGAAAGGAAATGGCCACCCAATCTAGTACTCTTGCCTGCAAAATCCCATGGACAGAGGAGCCTGGTAGGATACAGTCCATGGGGTTGCAAAGAGGCAGACATGACCAAGAAACTTCACTTTCACTTTCAATTGCACAGTGAAATAAATTATACAATACGTTCAATTGTTTGTCAAATGTATCTGGATATACTTCCTGTCCCTGGTGTCAGGCAAAGACCTTCAGTAACACACCGACAGGTAAACAGATTTCACTCATTGCAAGAAGGGAGAAAAAAACTTCAAGGAAATCTATGTGGCGTCTCAAAAAGGGTTTATCAGAGAGGACTTGTTGGATTTGAGGCTATTTGGGGGAACTTTCAATGATGTAGCGGCATCACTGGTGGCTCAGAAGGTAAAAAATCTGCCTGCAATGTAGGAGACCCAGATTTGATCGGATCTGATCCCTAGGTTGGGAAGACCCCCTAGAAAAGGGAATGGCAACCACTCCAGTATTCTTGCTTGGAGAATTCCATGGAAAGGGGAGCCTGGAGAGCTACAGCCCATGGGATCTTAGAGTTGGATATGACTGAGTAACTAACATTTATACTTTTTTTCAAGGATGTGGGGCTTTATTCTGGATTAGATGTTGTCATGAAGTCAGGGTAACTTTATGTTTGGAAATCTTAATAGACCTTATCCAGGAGCACATACTAAGCAAAGGTCAATCAGTAATTGGTGAAGCAGAAGTAAGTTGTCATTCATTCACCAGGATGGCGGCAGGGTCATTCATTTACAGTTTAAGGTACCTAGTTCACGCTTCTGTCTGTGTCCAGATATGATAATAAAGTGATTTTGTTCTTTCAGTCAAGCCACCATAGTTTCAGGGTAGCCTTGTTTAGCTGATGTTTTGATATAGAGTATTGAGTTCAACAGGGCTTTAAGGTCTACTTTGAGCTGGCCTCTTGACTTCTGCAGTGGTTTTGTCCTTATTTATTGATTTACTACTGCTGCCACAACAAGTCATCAGAGACTAACAGCTACAATATGAAATTATCTTACAGTCCTATAGCTCAGAAGTCCAACACAAGTTAAAAGAAAGATATGGGCAGAGCTGTGTTCCTTTCTGGAGGCTCAGAGAGAATCTGTTTCCTGGCCTTTTTAGCTGGATTTCTAGGCCCATGGTTCCCTTCTTCCAGCTTCAGAGCCAGCAGGTCAGTTCAAATCATATCACTCTTCCCTGCCCTCATCTGTCTCCTTTTTCTACTTTCAGGAACCTTGGGACAACACTGGGCCCACCCAGACAATCCAGGATAATGTTCCCACCTCAGGGTCCTTAAAAGTAATCATATCTGCAGAGTCTCTATCACCTGGTAAGACAGTATAATCACAGTTATGAGGATTAGGATGTGGACATTTTTGTGGAACCATTATTATGTCTACCATGCCATCTCACTCTGGTGATTATCTAATTCAAATATTCTTAAGCAATTAGAAAGAAGTTTACATAAAAGAAGAGAATCCAGATTGAGGGACCTTGGTTTGGTTGATCCAGGGGCTCAACAGTGTCAAAGACTCAGATTCCCTTCATCGCTCAGATTTCTTGTCTGCTTTATCCTTAGCCATTCAGCATTGTTAGCAGGGTTTCTAGGAGCAATCCAGAGTACACCCTTCCTAACTGTCTTAAGAGCAAGGAAGGATGAGCAATGACTGGCTTCCAATGCCCCTCTCTTAATGTAGGAAACTGTCCTGGGTTTCCCAGCAGGCCATTTCTGAGCTCACCAGTTGAAGGTGGCAATGTCTCCTCAACTTGAATTCATCACTGGCGGGAAGAGAAGGGGAAGACAGAGGATGAGATGGCTGGATGGCATCACTGACTCGATGGACATGAGTTTGGATAAACTCTGGGAGTTGGTGATGGACAGGGAGGCCTGGCATGCTGCAGTTCATGGGGTCATAAAGAGTCAGACACAACTGAGTGACTGAACTGAACTGAAAGGAGACATGCCTAAGGCAATTAAAGTTAGTTTAGCAACTGGAGTGGAATGGAGAGTTATTACAATTGTCACGTCATTACAAAGAACAAGTACTTATCAGCACTGAGTCCATGGATGTATTTCAAAAGGAATTAAAATTATGATGAATACAATAAGAATGTAGATGTTTGGAGTCTATGTTGTATGGTCAACAATCAGATTACTGATGATCAGGATATAATAGTGATTTGTCATGATAATATCAGAATTTAGGCAGGTTTAAAAAATTAAATAGAATTACAAATATCTGAGATTGATATAAACAATGAATAAGTAATAGAATACCTAAGAACTGGAAGATATATAAATATTAGGGAGCAGGACAGTTTAAGCCAACAGATTTAGTAATCAATGAGAAGAGACATGATATTAATGAGCCCAGGAGCAAACCTTTATAATGGAGATTAACCTCTCTCCTAGTCTAGTGCCTGGCACATACAGACATCTGTTCTTCCATATCCATGGGGGACTCATGACAGGAACTGCTTAGGACACCAAAACTCGAGATGTTCAAGTCCCACAATATATCCTTCCTATCCGTGAGTTCTGCGTCCACATTTTCAACCACAGTTGAATATGCTGCCCCTTGAACAACAAAAATTTGAACCATGTGATAAATATCTGTGCATAAGTGGAAGAATGTAGGTCACAGTCTTGCTCAAGGGTCGACCATAGTTCAATATATATTTTAAAGATCTGTTCTCAAGTGGGCTAACCTGGGCTGTGAGGATGAAATTAGATAAATGAGATCCTCTGTGACCTGTAAACGACAGGGCTTGTTCCAGGAAGAACGAGAGACAAGAAGTGGAGGAAGTACAAATACAAAGTGCAAACACTCTAGGAAGTGCAAACACAAACGATATGAAGTAACATTTCTCTCAAACTCAGCAGCAGCAAGGAAATGAGTAGCTTGTCCCTGAAGATGTTTTTCACTGGGCTACTGTTTTGTATTTTATTTTGCATTTTTTTTTTCCTGAAAAGTCATGAGGGATGAAATTACACTAGAGAGACTTTCCATTTCTGGTCCCGCATGTAAAGAGATGAGAAGTCACCACTCCATCTTAATAATAAGTAAAAAGCTGAACAAATTGAAAAATCACCTTTTCTGAGATTCATTACAGAAGTAAGGTCACAGAGCAAATTGCTGTCTCCCAAATTGGAGACACACCAGGTGAACGCAGAGAATCACAGCTTATCTGAACAGAAACCTCCATGGGAACCAGTGCCAAGGGAGGAAAATCTGATCTGTAATTGGTAAATTGCTAAAGGCTCAATATGAACATAGTTGAGAGTTAAAAACTCCAGGGGACCCAGTCACTGGGGAGCTCCCATACTTGAGTTTTACCTCCTAGACATTACCACACTTTCATAGTAAAAATTGTGAAAACATCCCCTCATGCTTCTGGCAGGGGGAGAGGAAGAAGAAATCATTTTGAAATATGCCAGAGCTCTGTTCCTCTCAATAAGCCTGTCTAAAACAGGAGAAACTGTTTTACCATAACCTAATTTGCTAGGATTTTATAGGCGACTAACTCAGCTTCCCTGGTGGCTTAGTGGTAAACCATCCAACCATAAGGCAGGAGACACAGGTTCGATCCTTTGTTCAGGAAGATCTTCTGGAGAAAAAAATGGCAACCCACTCCAGTATTAGGCAACCCACTCCAGTATTCTTGCCTGGGAAATCCCAAAGACAGAAGAGCCTGGCGGGCTACTGTCCATGGGGTCACAAAATAGTAGGACAGACCTTAGTGACTAAACAGCAACGACCCACCTGGGGGAAGGGAAATACCCAACTCTGATCCACTCCAGAGGTCCCCTACCTTTGGGATCTAATGCCTGATGATCTGAAGTGGAGCTGATGTAATAATAATAGAAATACAGTGCACCACAAATGTAATGTACTGGAATCATTTCAAAAGCACTCCCCTCCGCAGTCCCTGGAAAAATTTTCTTCCATGAAACTGGTCCCTGGTGCCAAAAAGGTTAGGGACTGCTGTATCTAGTCCATCCTGATACACTTAAGGAGAGGGGGAGAGGAGTGAGAAACACCTTGTGAAATTCCTTGTCCAGACACAGGCTCACCAATCGCTTCTCACAGGACCATAAAGTTTTCCCTACACACCCCCACAACATTTTACCACCGTATTAGTGAAGGCCTATTTACCACAGTTCCTTTCACATAGTACATCACGTCCGCCTCTTAACCAAAAATTACAAGAGATACTAAAAGGCAAAAAACACAGTTTGAAAAAAACCAGAATGGATCAGAACCAGGCCCAGATATTACAAGGATATTGGAATTATCAGATCATGAATTTAAAACAACTATACTTAATATGTTAACCATAGGGCTCTAATGGGAAAAGTAGACAACATTCTAGAATAGATGGATAACGTAAGCAGAGAGATGGGAATTTTAAGAAAGAATTTAAAAGAAATGATAGGCAAAAAATAACACAGAAATGGAAAATGCCTTTGGTGGGCTCTTTAGTAGGCTGGACATGGTCAAGAATCTGAGCTTGAGGAGGTTAATAAATACTTCCCAAACTGAAAATCAAAGAGAAAAAAAAGACTGCAAAACAAACAAACTAGGACAGAATGTCCAAGAACTGTATAACGACTATAAAAGGTATAACATATACCTAATGGAAATACCAGAAAGATGAAAAGAAGGAAACAGAAGCAATATTTGAAGAAATAATGAAAATTTACCCAAAATTAATGTTAGACACAAACCCACAAATTCAGGATGCTAAGGGAACATGAGGTAGGATTAAAGCTAGACAAACTGAACATAGGCTATCATATTCAAACTGCAGAAAAGCAAAATAAAGAAAAATATGTTAAAGAGATAGCTAAATGGGCCCCAGCCATTCTTTCCATTGGTTTTGGGTAGAGTCACTTCCTATTTTCAATCTATCATTTTCTTCTTCAAACGATCTAAAAGACAAGAGATTTTAACTTAAGTTGGACTAACAATGTATGTTCTTTATTAGGCATCCAAGAAGTTATTCCATAGGAAGAGTGAATTTCACTGAAATGGAATTGGCTTTAAATTCAAACACACCTGAATTTAACTTTTCCTGGCTTCTGACCATATATTTGACCTTAAAAAATGATACCTACTTTCACCAAGCCTTAACTTTGACCCCACAAACAAAGAGCAGTATTTATTTAGCACTGTTATGAATGTAGAGATTTTATGTATAATAATTAGTGTAACATCTATCTACTAAAAGTGGCTACTCAATAAATGATAGCTGCTACTATTAGGGGCAGTGAAAATTCACAATGATGTAGATATGTAGAGAAACAGAACGAAAAATGTCTACCTGATATTTTTTTCCCTAGATATCTAATCCTACTGTAGTTCTATAAAATTCATTTGGCCTAAAATTCAGTCATTTCAGAGAATCTAATAGCCCAGAGAGGCTAACATTCCAAACCCACTGCAGTGGGGGCTCTTTCCTATGCTGGATATCTACATTAGAGAAACAACAGAACACTTCAGGTTTTCAGAAAATTTTTGATACTTGCCAGCCCGGTAAGCAAAGGAATAAACACTAAGAGAACAAGAGAGAAAATAACAGAATTAAGACAGTCAAGTTATATCTCTGGGTAAAATTTGGTTGCAAAACCTTCTTTGCCCCCAACTCTAGAAATCATTCTTACTTTTGGAAGCAGCAGTCTTTTGTCTTGGCCCTTCTAGAAGTTTTCAAGGTCAGTAGCTTCAAGATGATAAATCTCAACTCTGGATGCACATTATAATCAACTGGGGAGTTTTAAATAGACTTCTGTCTTGGCCCTCCCCTCTGTAATCTTGGGCTTCATTGGTCACTGGTGGGGCCATGGGAGCAATGTTGGTTTTTAAAGCTCTCCAGGTGATATTAATGAGCATTTTTCAGAGTGGCAAGCCACTGTTTTAAGGCAAACTTTCACGTGAATTTCAAGCCAATTCCACAGTTCATTCTTAGGCCCATCTTTTGTGCTTTGAGTCAGGATACACTTCACCCTATAGCTGCCACATTTTCCTCTTGGGGATCTACTGTGGTTACCTGATACAAGTTTCTTTACTAATGTTTCCAAAGTATTTTCCCCATGGTTGTGAGTTGAGCAAACAATGCATAACTTTACTCCTAAATTACCCAAGGACTCTTGGCATCTGGAAACTGCTTCTTTGACATGGGCTTCTCTGAACAGCTTCAATCTATGAATTTTTAAATGTTGATCCTATCTTGAAGAAAGATCTGCTAGCTTTGAAATACTAGGTAAAATGTGCTCCTCTCTTAAAGGAGATGGTATGTATCAAGTACTATGCATATGCAGGTACTCAGGAGAGGCTTAGTTTGTTAACTAAACTGATTTCTTTGCCTATTGTTCCTATTCAAATGAATTTTTTTGTGGCTCTAGAGACAAAATCATCAGTGCAATGAAAAATAATCTCAGCATTTTTGTTTTTGTTTTTTCCTATTTAGCTAAATGCCGTGGAATGTGGTGGGATCTTAGTTCTCCAACCAGGGATAGAACCTGCATTCCCTGCCCTAGAAGGGGATGTCTTAAGCACTGTACCATCAGGGAAATCTCTCTACTCAACATTCTTCATGAGACCTCTCAATACTTTAGCTCTAAGATATCATATTGTCCTGCAAAACCTGTATGCAGGTCAAGAAGTAATAATTAGAACCAGATATGGGCACAACAGACTAGTTCACAATTGGGAAAGGAGTATATCAAGGCTGTATACTGTCACCCTGCTTATTTAACCTATATGCAGAGTACATCATGCGAAATGCCAGGCTGCATGAAGCACAAGCTGGAATCAAGATTGTGGGGAGAAATATCAATAACCTCAGATTTGCAGATGACACCACCCTCATGGCAGAAAGTGAAGAGGAACTAAAGAACCTCTTGAGGAAGGTGAAAGAAGAGAGTGAAAAAGGTGGCTTAAAACTCAACATTCCCAAAACAAAGACCATGGCATCCAGTCTCATCACCTCATAGAAAAGAGATGGGGAAAGAATGGAAACAGTGAAAGACTTTGTTTTCTTAGGCTCCAAAATCACTGCAGATGCTGACTGCCGCCATGAAATTAAAATATGCTCACTCCTGGAAAGAAAAGCTATGACAAACCTAGACAGTATATTAAAAAGCAGAGACATTGGTTGCCTACAAAGATGTATAGTCAAAGCTTTGTTTCTTCTGAATAGTCATGTACAGATGGGCTAGCCAGAAAATAAAAAAAGGCTGACTATTGTAAATAATGCAGCGATGAACATTGGGGTACACGTGGCTCTTTCAATTCTGGTTTCCTCGGTGTATATGCCCAGCAGTGGGATTGCTGGGTCATATGGCAGGACTATTTGCAGCTTTTTAAGGAACCTCCACACTGTTTTCCATAGTGGCTGTACCAGTTTGCATTCCCACCAACAGTGTAAGAGAGTTCCCTTTTCTCCACATCCTCTCCAGCATTTATTACTTGTAGATTTTTGGATTGCAGCCATTCTGACTGGTGTAAAGTGGTACCTCATTGTGGTTTTGATTTGCATTTCTCTGATAATGAGTGATGTTGAGCATCTTTTCATGTGTTTGTTAGCCATTTTTATGTCTTCTTTGGAGAAATGTCTGTTAAGTTCTTTGGCCCACTTTTTGATTGGGTTGTTTATTTTTCTAGAATGGAGCTGCAGGAGTTGCTTGTATATTTTTGAGATTAATTGTTTGTCCGTTGCTTCATTGGCTATTATTTTCTCCCATTCTGAAGGCTGTCTTTTCACCTTGCCTATAGTTTCCTTTGTTGTGCAGAAGCTTTTAATTTTAATTAGGTCCCATTTGTTTATTCGTGTTTTTATTTCCAATATTCTGCATTGTTTACAATAGCCAGGACATGGAAGCAACCTAGATGCCCATCAACTGACGAATGGATAAGAAAGCTGTGGCACATATACACAATGGAATATTACTCAGCATTAAAAAAAATTCATTTGAAGCAATTCTACTCAGATGGACGAAACTGGAGCCCATTATCCAGAGTGAAGTAAGCCAGAAGCAAAAACAACAATGCAGTATATTAACGCATATATATGGAATTTAGAAAGATGGTAACGAGAACCCAACATGCGAGACAGGAAAAGGAACGCAGATGTATAGAATAGACTCGTGGACTCTGTGGATGAGGGTAAGGGTGGGATGATATGGGAGAAGGGCATTGAAACAAGTTAATTATCATATGTCTAATCAATCACCAGCCCAGGATTGATGCTTGGGGCTGGTGCAGCGAGATTTCCCGGGGGGGAGGGAGGAGGGAGGGGGTTTCTGGAGGGGGAGCATATGTAAACCCATGGTGATATCATGACATTGTATGGCAAAAACAATAAAAATAAATAAATAAATAAATAAAAAATAAAATAAAACAAGTAAGGAAAAAAAAATAAAAGGCTGAGAACCGAAAAACTGGTGCCTTCAAACTATGGTGGTAAAGAAGACTCTTGAGATTCCCTTAGACTGCAAAGAGATCAAACCTTGATTCCTCAGTCAGTCCTCAAGGATGTCAATCCTGAAAATTCACTGGAAGGACTGATGCTGAAGCGGAAGCTCCAATATTTTGGCCACCTGATGCAAAGATCCTACTCATTGGAAAAGACTCTGAGCTGGGAAAGATTGAAGGGCAACAGAGGATGAGATGGATGGATGGCATCAATGAACCTGAGTTAGAGGAAGATTTGGGAGTGGTGGAGGACAGGGATGCCTGTCACGCTGCAGTCCATGGGGTCACAAAGAGTCATACATGACTGTACAACTGAACAACAAAGCCAGAGATTAAATCTTCTTAGAATTAAAATGCATGTTCTCTTATTCACCTAACAAAACCCTTTGTTCCTAACTGCTGAATATTTTAGTGTCTTGTGGAGTCCTAAGACCATGGCCATCACTTCCCTGGCACATGAATAGCTAAATGATTTTACTTGAATTCAAATCAGCTTGTTATGAAATGAAAAAAATAAAAGTAGCCTTTTTTGAAAAACATTTCTCCATAAATAATTGTAAATATGTCACCTCAAGATCATTTTTGTATTAAGTCCTTACTTAGCACTCCACAAAAAGAATACTCATATGTGCTTGAGATATTCTGCCCTAGCACTTAGACTATTGTTAGACTTCTCCTTCTTATTTTGTTTGCAAGTTTACTGCAACGTGAACACAAGATTCACACTTTAGAAACACTTTGAGAAAAGTTCTAAGAGTCACTTATGATAGGAATGTAGCTCTTCAGTATATACTTATTTTATGATCTGCCTGTAAATAACACCCCAAGCCATTTTTCATAAGAAAGAATATGGTTTTTCCTATGCACAATCTCTTATCTTAAGAAAGGGTATTGTCAGTAAAGATAAATGCTTACTGTGATTTCATGCTGTGAAAACCAGAATTCTACAAAAGGAAAGAAATTTCAATAGTATCATTCTTAATTTGCTTGTTTTAAAAATATGTCAAAATATTAATAATTAGATTTTAATCATGTATTCTACTCTTTTTCTAATCAGCTCTCACTCTAAATTTCAGTGATTACATTATTTTAGGTTATAGAGCTCATCATTCAAGACTCCTCATGTCTCTATAGGAAACTCAGAGTCATTATTAACTGAAGTAAGATGTTTATAATAATCATTCAAAGAGATTTATACACAGAAGTTCTTACAAAGTTTTCTCCAAGCCATGAAATGAACTTTAAGAAGCATATTTCACTATTTTTTTCATGTCTATGCACATAGAATCATCATGGTTTATGTCTAAAAGATGATTTCTTTTTTGCTTACAAAAATTGTTTCTGAAAATGGCAACGTTCAGGATCTATGTGTCTTCTAATGTCTGTTCCCTTCAAATAGAAAATGTTCTTTCCTTTCACTCAATGGTAAAGATGGCAATAATTAGTAGCTTTGGTGCATGTGTAATTCTAATAATCTTCCCTTAGCTCCACACCCTCAATGCAACTACCCTCACCAAACACATACAGACAAATACAGATGATTGTAATAACATATGTAGTCTCTGCTGGGATACATTGAACACCTAAGAATAGCTATTACAGCTAAGTGGCCAATAGACTGTGGGCTTCCCTGGTAGCTCAGCTGGCAAAGAATTCACCTGCAATGCAGGAGACCCCATTTCAACTCCTGGGCTGGGAAGATCCCCTGGAGAAGGGATAGGCTACCCTCTCCAGTATTCTTGGCCTTCCCTGATAAAAGAGGGTAAAGAATTTTCCTGTAATGTGGGAGACCTGAGTTCAATGTCTGGGTTGGGAAGATCCCCTAGAGAAGAAAATGGCAACCCATTCCAATACTCTTGCCTGGAGAATTCCATGGATAGAAGAGCACCAATAGACCTGGGAATTTTCTGCTCTTTATAGTTGTTTTGTAGATTTTCCCTCCTTTTTCATACCTTTGCCATAGTCTGTTCTTAGCACAGATGTTCTTCTCTCAG
The DNA here is from genome assembly GCA_007570785.1 of Antilocapra americana. Classification (NCBI taxonomy): domain Eukaryota; kingdom Metazoa; phylum Chordata; class Mammalia; order Artiodactyla; family Antilocapridae; genus Antilocapra; species Antilocapra americana. The sequence continues at coordinate 4,183,043 of ML664170.1, read as the reverse complement.
TCCTCAGCTTTGTATAATCTCCCAGGCCTCATCCCTGTCCCGCCCCTACTTGCAATGAGGCTCCTACCTGAGTGGCCATAGGCAGTTCTTAGAAGAGCCTGGTTTTATTTTCTTACACAAATCTGTTCCTATTTGTGGGTATTCACCCCCTGGCTGATACACAGTGCCTATGGATTGCATCTAATTCATTAACAGATCCCAGGGGAATGGGTACTGATGGGAAAGGCAAAGAAGACAGCTGGAAGTAAGAGTTACTTTTACAAATGGGTTTACATTTTCATCATTACTTACAGACCAATCTTCAAAAAATCTTAAATGAAAATTTTAAAATATTTATTTGTTTATTTTTTGCTGTATGGGTCTTTGATGCTGTGCTGGCTTTTCTCTAACTGAGGTGAGTGGGGCTACTCTAGTTGTGTCACACAGGCTCTGGAGCACAAGCTTAAGAATTGTGGCATAAGGGCTTAATGGCTCTGTGGAATGTGGGATCTTCCCATACCAGGGATCAAATCTGAGTCCCCTGTATCTCCTGGATTGGCAGGTCGATTCTTTACCACTGAGCCACCTGGGAAGCCCTGTAGAAAATCCATAAAAGATATACGATAGTGTTGGCATAAAACATGTTACTTGGTAACTAAATTGGAAGCTGATTTTTGTTCCTCTTTTATAAGAAAATGAATAAGATATCATAGTTCAGCAACACAGTAACTTAAATTAACTTCCACAAACCTGTGTTTATTCCATGCAGTTCAAGGGACTTCAGTGTCAAGAAGTCCAAAGTTTTGAAGATCCCTGGAATGCAGAGAATTCTGTTTGATTTCCCATAGAAGGGAGACATGTGGAGAGTGTCTGTAGAGCAATTTGACAGGAAATGCAAGATCATAGACCTCTTTAAGTGCTGAGCTGATACAGTTGATATTAGCTGTATCAGTAAAGGCAATGGACAGAAGCAGTAACAAGCATCCATTATGAGCTCTTCCATGATAGCACTTATGGGTTAGCCCCGGACTAAGAGTTTTAGACACACTATCCTGTTTCATCTTTGCTATAGACTTACAAAGTTGGTTTTCTCATCCCCATTTTTTGTTCAGTGATAGAGATGACAATATTTGTTATTTTGTCCTGAGTCTTAAAACTTTAAATGATGTTGTCATTGTTCAGTTGTATATGAGGCTTTGCAATCCCAAGGATTGCAGCACAACAGGCCTCCCTGTCCATCACAATTAAAACAAATCAACATACAAAGTCCCAGAAGGAGAGCACAGAATGGAGCAGAAAGAATCTGTTCAGTTTAGCTAAGTCACTCAGTCATGTCCTACTACTTGACACCACCATGGACTGTGTGTAGCACGCCAGGCTTCCCTGTCCATCACCAACTCCTGGAGCTTGCTCAAACTCATGTCCATTGAGTTGGTGATACCATCCAACCATCTCATTCTCTGTCATCCCCTTCTCCTCCAGCCTTCAATCTTTCCCAGGATCAGGGTCTTTTCCAGTGAGTCAATTCTTCACTTCTGGTGGCCAAAGTACTGGAGCTTCAGCTTCAGCATCAGTCCTTTCAAAAAAATATTCAGGACTGACTTCTCAGGACTGATTGATTTGATCTCCTTGCAGTGCAAGGGACTCTCAAGAGTCTTATCCAACACCACAGTTCAAAAGTGTCAGTTCTTTGGTGCTCAGCCTTCTTTATGGTCCAACTCTCACATCTGTACATGACTACTTTAAAAATCATAGCTTTGACTATATGGGCCTTTGTCAGCAAAGTAATGTCTCTGCTTTTTAGGATTTGGGCCTCTTTCCAAAGTCTATATTGTTTTAAGCAAGCTTTTCTGTCTTTCAAGGTCTAGGAATGTCAATGAAATATGTGCTTTCTGAAACCTTTATTTTTTTCCTTTGAGTATTTATTGGGCTTTTTTTTTGTGTGACTTATTTTCAGGGTTCTTTTTGAAAAGCTATAGTTCTGTTTCAGCTACCTTAAGGCAGAAAGAATTCTCTTTCTCAGTAAAGACAGTGGAGCATTCTAACTTGCTGTGTGCCTTTGCAAACGTGTTTCTGGGAGGCCTCGTTCTTCGTGTGTATGGATGAGAGTGAACTGGAGTCCTCAGAAGGGTACAAAGTTTCCTATGCTGGTGTTCTTGAGAGTGTTTTCTCTCAGAACTTTGAGAAGTCAGGGAAGCTAGGAGTAAAAACAAGGTGAAAACTCAGGGGAGAGACTGCGGAAAACCATAAAAGTGATCCCTTCCTGGCTTCAGTTTTCCTTCACAGTTGGTTTTTGTTTGATTCAATCTCTCAGATCCCAAAGGACAGAGTGTTACCAAAACAGCATCAGTGGCCACTCTGGACTACACCTCAGGAAGGGGAAGGAGGGGAAACTGCATAAATAAATAGCATAATGGTGGAAATGGGCAATTTTCTGGCCTTGGGGGCTACTAGAAATTGCTGACTTGGACCACACAGGGCCCTGGAGTTTGTAAAACAGCAAACCACAACACGGTGTCCACTTGAGGCCTTTCACCACAGTGTGGCCGGCTTGAGCTGACTAACCAGGACTCCTGAGTGGTACAACACCGCCAACGTGGTCTCTGGAAATCCCAACCACACTCCTCACTCCAGCCTGGGCTCGGGAACCCTCTGGGTCTGTGGCTCCTCAAGGCCAGTCTCTGGGTTCATCCATCTGTCCGCTGAAAGACAGATTTATTCATCTGTACATCAATGTCAAAATTTTCACCCACCTGCTGCCAGATACAAAAATGCTACACAAAAGAAAGTATGTTTCCCACAGAGTTCCATTTATTCCTGTGAAGGACTGCCTTTTATTCTGTTTTCTTCTGCTTTTTAGAATGAAAATGCCTTTTCTCTTATGAAACTATAGTGATAATAAATAGTAGATGGTATTTTTTTTTAATTTTATGCTCTTTGCCAGGCTATATCAAATCCCAGACTTAGTTTTGAAGTGTCACCAACTCTTGAAATCGAACGCAGTGTTTAAAGATATGCAAAAGGGGTGAATCCTATGGGATCGCCTGCTACACAAGTGAGGCTGCAATGCTTATACCTGAAGGAAGAAAACTTCAGAACCATATGGAAGACTGGGGGTGTTGAGGCATTTGCACTAGGTTCATGTTTTGGAATCTCATTCTATCAACCCCTGTTCAAATGTGATTTAACAGACTTAAAGGAAAAGCTCAGTTTGTCAGTACTAAAAGTACAAAACAAAACAAAAAAAATCTAAGATTACCTTAGAGATACTCAAATTTAACTTTTACACCTTAATAAAATAGGATGTTGTTCTTTTATTTCTTTTCACTTTGAAAATTTTTCTTGGTATTCACTGTAGTCTTTCGTGTGTATTTGCTGCTTAGTCATATCCAACTCTCTCCGACCCCATGGACTGTAGCCCAGCCAGGCTCCTCTGTCCGTGGAATTCTCTAGACAAGAATACTGGAGTGGATTGCCTTGCCGTTGTCCGCAGCCTTTTACTGGAGACTAATTATGATAGGAGTGGGAATAGGTCATTGATAACCAAACTAACAATTTTTGAGCACACACTATATACAAACTAGTTTTTCATGTATTTCCACTCATTCTCACACTGCAATTTGATACAGCAGAGACAAGCCTCTTAAAGTGGTGGTGTAAATGTTAGAATTAAGGAGTTTGGCAGCCAATAAATCTGACTATGAATCCTAGTTCCATGGCCTTGGACAAATGATTGAAATATTTCCTCACTTATAAAGTGAAGCCAACAGTGATGGTTCGTGGAGTTATTACAAGAGATACATAGTATAACAGGTGTGAAGCAGCCCATCAAATGCCTGGTATATAGGAGGAACTCAATATTTCACTACACAACTTTATCAAATTTATGATTCTTATAAGTAGCAGAGCTGAGAGCACCAGTCTCTGGCTCACAGTCTATGATCTTTGCAGTTCAGCAAGAATAACTGGTTCATTGAGCAGGCTGGGCTCGGTGGGGCATAAACCTGACATTGTTGTGGTTTTCTGCACTCACTACCTTTAAATATTCTGTCAAATCTCCCTCTGTCCCCGCTTAATAGTACTCAGGAAAGTTCCATAGCATTAGATTCACAGATATAAAAATGTCCAGAAAATTTAGTCTGGCCAGTTTAAAGTCTCAAAATATTGCTTTCAGACTGTGACCTTGCAGCCCCTCGATGGCCACATCAATATTTATAAGACTTACATTTATGCCAAATTGAGGAATACTCTTCCTGCTTGGACCAGCCTGCTGTCCAGCTGTGGAGACATTCAGACAATGCTCTGAAGATGAAGAGGATGAGTTTGGACTATAGCTGTTCTATGTCCTTGCTGATTTGGCACAGTTCTTATCAGAGTATATTTTATGTTTCTCTTCTTTAATACTGTAGAATAGTCTTGTATTTGTTATCTATTGTTGTGCAATAAATTTGCCACAAATGTGGAGCTTAAAACAAAAGACATTTATTAACTCACAATTTCTGCTGGTCAGGAATCTGGGCATAACTGAGCTGGATTCTCTGATAGTGTCTCTCAAGTCATTCAATGTCTCAGCTGGGTTTGCAATCTCATCTGAAGCTTGACTGGGGAAGGATAGGCTTTAGTTAGTGGAATCTACTTCCCCATGACTTTATGATTGATGGCTTCAGTTTCTTGCTACCCATCAGCAAGAAGCTGCTCTCATCTCCCTAGAAGCCGCCCTCAGATATTCGTCACATGGACCTCCTCACACAGGCTGCTTGCATCTTCAAAGCCAGCAAGAGAGTAAGAGAGTCCAGCAAGACAGTGCTAGAATCTTATGTAAGATACCATATATATCCTGTCAACTTTGCCACATTCTATTGTTTATCAGCAAGCCACAGGAGAGAAATAAACCATACACAAAAGGAGAGAACTATAAAAGGGAATGAAGATCAGGGGTGGAGCCTGTAGGAGGCCCCTAGAGTTTATAGGCCACAAGGGCATATAATTGAAATAAAAGGATCATTCAGCTATAGTGAAATTATGAGCTGAAAAGAAACTCAGAGCTCACCATCAAGTTATACACAATTCTGGGGAGACTGGGAATCACAGAACAGCAGAGAAACTACTGACTTACAATAAGGAAATCTATATTCATATTAAACCTTGCCTCTGAGCCATTTGATTTTTATTCTCTTCTTATAGGGTGGGTCTTCTATCTTAAAGACATTTTGAATTCTCTAAGTTCCTCCATGAGAAATGGTTTTGATTTCATAGAATTAACATGGTAGTTTTGAGAACTGAGTAACAGAGAGAGATTTTTAGCATTTGGATCAGTACTGGATATTCATGAATATTTAATAGTTTCATTTTATTACTTGCACTGAGTAGAGCTAAGGATGAGCATTGATTTAAGAACATCATAAGGAGGTACCAACTTCTTAATCACATAGAGGTCATAATCACAAACCAAGGAGCAAATGTAACATCATATATATGGAATTAAGTGGAAAATTGTTCACCCTCTTTAGAAAAATTAGTATTTTATGCTAAGGAATTTTTTTCCTACACTACTTGTGTGGCAACTACACTCCTATTGCATCTTAAACTTTTTTTCTACCTATCTCCTCCCAAATCTTATATAAGCCTTGTTTTCTTTGGATCTACTTCTACTACTAAGACACACACCTTTTTTAAGGTTATTTGAATATCCGGAGTTTATCTGAGTTTAGAGAAGTTTGTATGTTTCCATCTCTTTGAAATTCTTGAAGAATATTTTCAGATGAGTGAAATTTTTCCAAAAATATGGTTATTTAAATGGAAACAAATTTAACTTAATTTTTGTTCATTTACAAATCATAAATTATAAAAATAAAATTATTTTGCTATAGTAATGTACAAATTCTTGCCTCAAAAATGTGTTCTTCATATTTCATGATGACTTGCCTTATCTAATTTCAAATAATTTTTTGATTCATTTTTCTACTCCTCACATATACTCCTGACTGTAGATCCTCAAGTCCTAAGGTTTAAAATAAAGAATTGACTCTTAATAGTAAATTCAAACAGTATTTCTCACCCAGCAGTTTACACAAAATAATGTATATGAAATACTACCCAAATGTTATTAGCTTAACTATTATACTTTTTTTTTCCAAGTGAGGGAATTCTTTGAAATATCTGAGATCTTAGGATAACAATATTAGCAAAACATAAGAATGTAATATGCGAGAATCAAGAAGATGAGTGCCCTTACATTTAAAGCATTTATTTTTTGTTTAAAGCCAAAAGTTTGATGTGATGTGTTTTTAATTCATATTGCTTCAAATCCCACTTTTGGCAACTCAGCTCTGAGTTCTATATTAAAGCTGAATAATTTATTTTATTTTTAATGATAAAAGGATCTAGGAAATAGCCACTTGAAAGAAGACGGAAGCTGCATGAGCATCTGGTTTAATTTATGGCTCTTGTTCATTATCCTCATAGGAAAATCTCAGAACATATGCGGCAAAGGCTGCTGAGAAAAAAACCTGTAACTTGAACCTGAATTCTATTTTCTGAAATGATGAACTAAAGTTGTCCAAAGTTAGCAATAGCTTTTTGCACAGCTATATTTTTAATGTAGTAGAGTTCTATCTACTCTGATAGCTTTATGAACAGCTATCTGTTAAATGCAGTAGAATATTTTGGACATTGACTAATAATGTATAAGTATCTAGGGACTTGAACAATATCATAAATTTTGCTTAATTTGTTTTTTTAATTTAAACTTTTATTTTCTACTGGGGTATATATCATTAACAACATTATGATAGTTTCAGGTGAACAGTGAAGGGACTCAGCCATACATATATACATGTATTCATTCTCCCACAAACTACCTCTCATCTAGGTTGCTGAATAACATTGAGCAGAGTTCCATGTGCTATACAGCAGGTCTTTGTTGAATATCTGTTTCAAATATAGCAATGTGTACATGTCCATCCCCAACTCCCTAACCATCCTTTCCCCTTCCCCTCCCCCTCCTCCTTCCCCCTGGCAACCATAAGTTTGTTCTCTAAATCTATGAGTCTCTCTCTGTTTTTTAAGTTCATTTGTATCATTTCTTTTTAGATTCCACATATAAGGGATGTCATACAATATTTTTCCTTCTTTATCAGACTTACTTTATTCAATATGGCATTCTCTAGATCCAAATTCATTTTTTCCCCAAATTATATGTCATAGTCCTAAAGATCAAAGCACAAAGCCTATTTTGAGTCAGTATATACTAGTAGCAAACAGTTTAAGACAAGAATTAGGGCAAGAAAAAAAGAATGATATCTACAACGAATTCCAAACTACCTCCAGGTAGAGTGAGGGCAGAATACCAGTGGTGGAGATGGCCAGGAATCCTCCTTCCTGATACTCAGTATGTATGTTCTGTGACATGCTGTGCATCCCTCCAGCTATCTGACTTCCTAGAATTAAGACCTACACCTACCAAATTCAGTACTAAGTCTCCAACCCAGGTATCTAGTTATATAGAAATCAGTTAGGTGGCTAAAATATATATACATATGTGTATGGGTGTTATGTCAATTTGTCAGTTGCTGAACTGTAACCTGCAAAGGTCTTCCTGGTGGCTCAGTGGTAAAGAATCTGCCTGCCAATTCAGGACACATAAGTTCAATCCCTGGGTTGGGAAGATGACTTGGAGAAGGAAATGGCAATCCACTCCAGTATTCTTGCCTGGGAAATCCCATGGATGGAAGAGCCTTGTAGGATGCAATCCATGAGGTTGCAAAAGAGTCAAACATGACTTAGAGACAAAAGCTGCAAAGGGGCATTATTATTAGTTTTTTAAAAAGGCAAAAAAAAAATTTAATACAAAAAAGCTCCCCTGCTATAGTTTAGCATTACAGTTAAACCCTAATGTGCAATTAGGGCTTCATATATTATTTCTCTTTTTGTCCTTATATCATGGTATTTATCTATTTGTGTGTTTATATATTTATTTATTCTTGTCTGGAGAATTAGATGGACAGAGGAGCCTGGTGGGCTACAGTTCATAGGGTTGCAAAGAGTTGGACATGACTGAAGTGACCTAGCACTTTAGTGTATATATATACATATATATCTTTATATTTTAACATAACTGAACTGTTTCACTGAACAGTCCAACTTAACTGATATTAACATATGTATTTCTGAATAAATGTGTTATTTGTATAGTCCAGTTCAGTTCAATTCAGTCACTCAGTCATGTCAAACTCTTTGCAACCACATAGACTGCAGCACGCCAGGCCTCCCTGTCCATCACCACCTCCTGGAATTACTCAAACTCATGTCCATTGAGTTGGTAATGCCATCCAACCATCTCATCCTCTGTTGCCTCCTTCTTCTCCCACCTTCAATCTTTCTCAGCATCAGGGTCTTTTCTAGTGAGTCAGTTATTTGTATCACATGGCCAAAGTTTTAGAGTTTCATCATCAGCATCAGTCCTTCCAATGAATATTCAGAACTGATTTCCTTAGGATGGTTGGATATCCTTGCAGTCCAAGGGACTCTCAAGAGTCTTCTCCAACACCACAGTACAAAAGCATCAATTCTTTGGCGCTCAGCTTTCTTTATGGTCCAACTGTCACATCCTACTGTCACATGACTACTGGAAAAACCATAGCTTTGACTAGACAGATCTTCATTGGCAAAGTAATGTCTCTGCTTTTTAATATGCTGTCTAGGTTGGTCATAACTTTTCTTCCAAGGAGCAAGCTTCTTTTAATTTCATGGCTGCAATCACCACCTGCAGTGATTTTGGAGCCCCCAAAATAAAGTCTGTCACTATTTCCACTGTTTCCCCTTCTATTTGCATGAAGTGATGGAATCAGATGCCATGATCTTATTTTTCTGAATTCTGAGTTTTAAGCCAACTTTTTCACTCTTCTCTTTCACTTTCATCAAGAGACTCTTTCATTCTTCTTCACTTTCTGCAAAATATGTAGCGTCATCTTTGATGTCTAAGGGACTCTCAAGAGTCTTCTCCAAGTCTATAGTTCAAAAGCATCAATCCTTCCACACTCAGCTTTCTTGAAGGTCCAACTCTCACATCTACACAAGACTACTGTAAAAACCATAGCTTTATTTAGACGGACTTTTGCTGGTAAATAATGTCTCTGCTTTTTAATATGCTGTCTAGGTTTGTCATAGCTTTTCTTCCAAGGAGCAAGCATCTTTTAATTTCACGGCTGCAATCACCATCTGCAATGATTTTGGAGCCCATGAAAATAAAGTCTGTCACTGTTTCCATTGTTTCCCCATCTATTTGCCATGAAATGTTGGGACCGTATGCCATAATCTTCATTTTTTGATTGTTGAGTTTTAAGCCAGCTTTTTCACTTTCCTCTTCCACTTTCATCAAGAGGTTCTTTAGTTCCTCTTTGCTTTCTGCTATAAGGATGGTGCCATCTGCATATCTGAGGTTATTGAGATTTCTCCCAGAAATCTTAATTCCAGTTTGTGCTTCATCCAGCCTGGCATTTCACATGGTGTACTCTGCATATAAGTTAAATAAGCAGGGTGACAATATACAGCCTTGACATACTCGTTTCCCAATTTGAAACAAGTCCATTGTCCCATGTCCTGTTCTAACTTCTTGACCTGCATGCAGATTTCTCAGGAGGCAGGTAGAGTGGTCTGGTATTTTTTAGGATTTTTTTTTTTAATTTGTCAAGAAATATTTTATCTCAAAACATATTCTGCTAAGCAACCAATATGTTTTACTAATACAAACAATTTTCCAATAGATGTAAAAGAAATTTTAACTTTATATATGCATGCTGCATGCTTAGTTGTTTCAGTCATGTCTGAGTATGTGACCCCATGGACAGTAGCCCATCAGTCTCCTCTGTCCATGGGATTTTCCTGGCAAGAATGCTACAGAGGGTTGCCATGCCCTCCTCCAGGGTATCTTCCTGACCCAGGGGCTGAACCTGCATCTCCTACATAGCAGGTGCATTCCTTAACACTGAGCCATTGGTTTATCTGTTTTAAACACTGTCTTTTTATAAATGTTGCAATTGAACATTTGCAACATTTGCTGGTAATAGAGCTCTGTGATACAATCTTAGTTCTGTTTCTTAAATCCCCCCAAGCAACTCTCTCCAAACAACAATAATACCATATAGTAAGAATGAAAGTTTCTTTTGCCTGAAAATCTGTCTGAGAACGTAATTTGTGCCTCCTAAGTGTTAGAAATCTAGCTCATAAAATCGTATGCTTTGTTTTCCAAGAAAAACAACACTTCTTTTATGAGTTGAACAAAACACACTCAATTCACACAAGACTAACAGTTGTTCTCGACACTCTGGAGGAGCTGCCCTTTCAGTGAATAGTTTGTCTTGAGAGGAAGCCAAGGAAAACACTCGTACTTAAAGTCTTTGCCTCAAAAATTTCATTTTTATAAAATCTTTTAAAAAGTCATTTAGTAGTTTTTTCAGTATGGTATTTGAGTTTTGTTTATGGTGATTCTTGAGAAACATCATCATAAACAGAGAATTATAAAGGATGCTTTTCAGTTGTATAATTGGATACAATGTCCTGAGTTTTACTGTGTTTTTAAAGATTGCTTGCATTTCTACACACATTTGTATACATAGAGATTTGATTGTATTCTCCTTTTGTTCACTATTACTCACAAAGTATAATTAGACATTCATGTTGAAGCAAAGAATAATAGCCTGTTATGCTTTTTCAAATGTAATGTTTTGCATTAAACAAGCCAAGGTGTAGGTTGAAATATAAACTACCTCAATTTACTCATATTAGCCCAAACAGTAAGACACATACTTTAGTTACCCTGGTGCAAAGTCTTAAACCTATATTACTTGTCTCCTGACAATTTCCATAGGGATACTATAAAAATGTTAATTCAGTCTACAAATCACATTAATATGTTTGGAAAAATTGAATCGTAGAGGTCAATGTAACATAGGCTTGTGTGGCCTATTTACACAGGATAGATTTAAGATATAATACTATACTAATACTAATACTAATACTATAGCAGGGAGGATATTTTTCATTTATTTATTTATTATAATGCCATTTTGCAGATTAGTATTCATCACTGCCAAAGATGGCTATTGTACCTGAATAAATCCACCTTTATTTAGAATTTGTACCAAGACTACCCCTTGGAAAAATGTCTTGCCTCCATCAGCAGGAGATGAATGGAACCAGGTCCCTTGATGACTGATGAAACATATCTGCAGCCCTCAATCTCTTATTAACCACTTCTCCATCACTCTCTGCCAGAGACCATATGAACTCATCCCACAAAACCCTCATCTGTGTCCATGACAGTCACCACACATAGACCAAGACTCCCAGCTTAACCCTAATCCACTAGATTCTTATCCACATAATACTCTGTTCATCTTTTCTAATTGCATTTCCATTCCTCCCAGTTACTAAAAGCCTTTCAGGATGTCAGCTGGAATTGAAGATCAAATCTCAGCAAATGTCCTCTAAATTCAAATTCTTCTCAATGCTATACCTTTTCCTTCATGTTCTAGGGAAAACATTTATCTTCACTGAGGACATGGATTCCCCTGCAGCCCTCAAGTGGTGGCTGTTTTTTCTCCAATGCTCTTGGTATCACTGGGCACAGGATTGTGGATGTGTCCACCCTGATACTCTTTATAATCTTGGGCTTTGAATTTCATGTCATTAAATTGCACCCTCTCCAGTATTCTTCCCTGGAAAATCCCCGATTTTCTCTGCTTTTTTTTTTTATCAGTCTTTTCTTTTCTCTCTAAAATGAATCATTCCCATCTTCATTTAATTGTATGCTTATTTCTCTCTTAAAATGATAAAGCTAACTTAACTCTTTTAACTGTATTTCTACTTCAGTATTCACACGATTTTTGTTCTCAAAGTTAAAATTCTTGATAACTGTCTCAAATTTCTCTCTTCCCATTCTCTCTTAAATCTACTCTAATAAGTGTCTGCCCAGCCGCTATACTGAATATGCTCTGCACAACCAAAACAACCAGTTCTTCTGTAGTCATTGGCAGCATTTGTTCTTTAGGAACTCAGGCCACGAACCTTAGCATCATCCTTGGTGGACCTCTTTTATATATATGTGTGTGTGTTATTCACTCAGTTGTGTCCAACTCTTTGCAACCCCACAGATTGTAGCCCACCAGGCTCTTCTGTCCGTTGGATTCTCTAGGCAAAAATACTGGAGTGGGTTGCCATTTCTTTCTCCAGGGGATCTTCCTGGCCCAGGGATTGAACCTGGGTCTCCTGCATTACAGGTGGATGCTTTACCATTTGAGTTTGGGGGTGACCCCTTTTATGAGAATTACCCATATATCCAGATAGCTATTTCTTTTCTTCCTTTTACCACTCTCTCCAACTTCCCTAAGCTCACTATTTCTTGTCTAAACATTAGCAAAAGCCTCTTAAATTGTCTCCTTCTTTTTTTCTTGTTGCTTTCAGGCTCAATGTAGCCTACTGAAAAAACTCAATTAACTTCCAATCCACTCAAGAGTAAAAGATAAATTGTTTGATCATCTACAGTGAAGGTGGGACTCTGTGATCCATCTCTGCAGCTGACTCCTCACCTCATCTGCTTTAGTCATTCACTTCACTCTAGCCACACAGGCCTCCTCCCTTTGAACTTGCTGAATTCTTTTTACCTGTAGATATTCACATTTTCTGGGTTGAGAAATGTCAACATGACTAGCTCCTTTATTTTCATCAGATCCTATTTACAAATAGCTTTCTAATATGTCCTTGTTTAGTATTGCTATTTAAATTTTAGCACTTTCCTCTTCTTCCTATCCAAGGTCCAATTCTCTACTTACTTTCTCTCCTAAGCACTCATCACTATTTAACATACTCTATGTATTTACTTCCCAAGTGGCTCAATGACAAAGAATCTACCTGCTAATGTGGGAGACACAGGAGACGAAAGTTCAGTCACTGGGTTGGGAAGATGCCCTGGAGAAAGGAATGGCAACCCACTCCACTACTCTTGCCTGGAACATCTCATGGACAGAGGAGCCTGATGGGTTATGGTCTCTGGGGTCACAAAGAGTTGGACACAACTGAGCACATGTGCATACACTGTATATTTACTTACTTACTACACTTCTTGTTTATTTCACCAGAAATGAAAGTTCCAATAGGGCAGGGATTTTTGTGTGTTGTGTTGGCTGTCTTAGCCTAATCCCTTGGAAGTGTAGTAGACCTATGCAGTAGCTATTAAATGAATGCACTGTTGAATGAGAGAATGAATAGCAAATGTTAAGATGACACCTGACTTTTGTTTGAGGAACCATAGAAAAGAAATTAAGAGACTCATTTTACTCTTAGCAGTTTCATATAGAAATCTATCACTCAAATAGCTCAGGAAGATTCCTACTGTCCTAAAAATCAAACCTACAGATCAATGTTTTTCAAAGGTTTATGAGAAAAAGAATCATGGCTTGTTCACAATAGAGATTGCCTTTGCCCTACCCCCTGAGAGTCTGCTTCAGTGGGTCTTTCATTTGCATTTTTAACAAGCACCCCATTGATTTGAAAACAGTTCTTTAAGAAAATGCTGTAGGTTCTGAAGTGATTCAAATTGAGTGACTTATGTAAAGGAGAGTGGAGAGAAAATTCTTCATTATAGTTAACATGCTGAGTTAAAGACAATGAGTCTGGTCTATATTTCTGGTGTGCATTCTTCTCAAGAGAAAGTTTAAAGGAGAACAGCAATTTCCAAAACATACTACAAAAACTCAGCTTGTATTCTTTCTCAGGGGATACGAAGATTTGGCTTTTAAAACTAAGACCTATGCCAAAGCTTTTATAGAAAAGCAATTTCTCCTTTAAAACTTTTATTTATGAGCACTATGGAAAACTTCAACTCACTGGCTACAGAAAAGTTTAGTTACTTGGTTCCTGGTGCTTTTGAAGAGCTGCAGCTGCTGTTTAGTCACTAAGTCATGTCCTAATCTTGCAACCCCCATGGACTGTGCCCACAGTCTCCTCTGTCCATGAGATTTCTTAGGCAAGAATATTGAAGCAAGTTGCATTTCCTTCTCCAGGGGATCCTACCGACCTAGGGATCAAACCTGCATCTCCTGCATCTACTACAGTATTCTTTACTACTGAGCCACCAGGGAAATCTCTAGTCACTGGGCTCTGGGCAAAATGTTCCTCATCTCAATAAGATGAAATAGAAAGAACACAAGGAATTTGGGGATATTTTCTATGTTTTGAGTGCAACATTTCACTCTGAGTTAAGAACTGGGGAAAACACATTCTTTTAGCCAGAGGGCTCCTAAAATCCCAGAGATAGAATCATATAGAATGTCAGAAGGAGATACTCTCTCTGGGAGAGATACACATGGTACAGCTAGGTATAAATAGTGAGTTTCTATTTTTAGGATTTGAAAACAAAATTCAGTATATCTTCAGCATGATCTACAGTGTTCTTTAGAAATTCCATGTGGAGAAGAACCAACATGGGTCACTTTAGAAAATGCCCTTGAAGATGGGGTATTTTGAGGTATCAAATACTTAGCTATATTCCCTGATTCCTACTCTCTCTTCCTTGGCAGGAGGAACAAAGCAAAAGTGCTGTCTCCCCAGGGGTGGATCCTTGAGGTATAGCAGCAGAGTCAGAACTTCCTTCATTTAAGAGCCACACTTTTATCATCAACAGAAGGGTTTGTGTTGGGAGGTGAGTAGCACATGGGAAACAAATGCTATAAACTGGTTTTAAAAACTGTTTAAAATATATATATATATCCCCAGATCACAGCCTTGACTGTGGAATAAGTATTGTGAAGGCAGGTCAAAGGTAACAGAAAATGTTGCAGAGTAATTTGGTTAAACATCTGAGGGGTGGTGGAGATGTTCTTAAAACAACAACCCAGGCTGTGTGTGGAAGTTTCCAGTGGTTTCCTCTGGCTTAACTTTGCCTTCTGCTGGGTGGGCAGAGGAAAAAGGTGTCTCTTCTGGGCCCAAACCTAGAGACAGACCCCACAAACCTGATGAGTTGCTTCAAGAGCCAATACTAGTGCAGCAGTCTATTTACAGAAAATAATTCTCTTATCTTAAACCAACAAAGAACTGGGCTCATGCTAATCTCCATCATAATTGTGACACTCTGTTCTTCTTGATTCTACCTGACTTTCCATGTACTTCTGCTTGTAGTAGTTACTTTGTTGTGTGTTTCCTTCTTAGTGAATTGCCTAACTCTAATAGATGGCATTGTAATAGATGTTGTCTCATCAGCATTCAGAACTGTTCTCTAGCTTGAAAAGAAACAGAGTAACGAAAAGATTTCTTAATTATACTCTGCATTCTCACTCATTAATTGACCTTTCTTTCAAGTAACCAACCATAAATCAGCTAACATTGAATACAGTGCAAATAAATTAACAAGTCTCCATTTAACATTGTGTGTCTATCAGGAGAAATTTATTCACTAGTGATAGGTTCTGTTTACAACCAGTATTTGAGGGTTAGAACTAACTAATATTACAAAAGGAAAGTAGATTTCTAATTTTATTTTATTCTTTGTAAATGTTTTAATCAAGAAAAGTCACATTTTTCTTGAAAATTACAAAGTCAGTATCGGGTTATTCAATAGTTCTCTCTTCTTAGTCTAGATCATTTCAAATACAAGAATGAAATAGATTAAAGATTGACTAGGAGTGGGTCTTGGGCTTCCTGGGTAGCTCAGGTGGTAAAGAATCCACCTGCAACACAGGAGACCCCAGTTCAATTCCTGGGTGGGGAAGATGCCCTGGAGAAGGGATAGGGATATTCCCTGATTCCTACTCTCTCTTCCCTGGCAGGAGGAGCAGAGCAAAACACTGTCTGTCCAGGGGTGGATCCTTGAGGGGCAGCCACAGAGTCAGAACTTCCCTCATTCAAAAGCCACACGTCTTTCATCAACCAAAGTGGGGCGGGGGGTGGAGGAGCACTCCAGTATTCTTGTGCTTCCCTGGTGGCTCAGTTGGTAAGAATCTGCCTGCAATGTGGGAGACCTGGGCTCGATCCCTGGGATGGGAAAATCCCCTGGAGGGGGGCATGGCAACCCACTCTAGCATTCTTGCCTGGAAAATCCCTGTGGACAGAGAAGCCTGGCAGGCTATATTAGATGGAATCAAAAGAGTTGGACACAACTGAGCAACTGAACACAGCACACAGGAGGGGGGCTTTACACTGTTGGGTTCTGTGGCTGACACACCTCTGATATTCTGAATTTAGTAGTTTCAGATAGGTTACAGCAGAAGTACAAGAAGAAACATAATGGGTTTAATATTTACGTTTTGTTTCAGAAGTGACTTTTGCAGTTCAAAACAAAGGGAATCTGTTTTGAGGCTAAGAATATTTTAAGGAACAGCAACAACAACCAGAGTCTACCAATCAAGATTTGAAGTTGGAGGCTATTAGTCGCCCCCTAAAAAAGATTTTATAATAAAGAATTTTAATAAATTCTTTAATAAATAAATAAAACTCCCATAGGTTAGGCAGTAGGCAGGATGAAGTCAGTGGACAGAGTAAACTTGATATCAGAGAGGTTCTCCATAGTGGTGCCTCTGCCTTATATACTTTTGGTGAGGGAATAACAGGAACACATTACAGCTAAGACCTCCAGAATAATTTAGAGTTGTATTCATCAGATGCTTCTAGATTGGAGCTGTCTCCCAAGATTGAAAGTGTAAGATCAGCTTAGTAACGGGGAACAGTGCACACCATCTGTACCTTGGAACAGGACCAGTGAGCAGTATGCTAGGCTGAGGAAGAAGAAGCTCTAAAGTTTCATTTATGATGGACCCTCAAAAAGAGGAAAATCTTGCTTGTCATGAATTGATAATTTAAATATTTTATGGTTTAATTCAAGGAACAACTTAAAATTAATTTTGAAGAACCCTAAAGTTTCAAAGAGTTTTTTTCTTCACAACATTTTCCAAAAATATCCTAAAAAATTATGAAATTAATAATTTATTTGTAGAGAATAAAAATACATATCACCGTGGAGAGAATAGTTTTTAATCCTCTCACTATCTATTTCTCTAAAAAAATTTTTTTTAAGTAAGTCAATTATACCTCAGATTTTCAATGGGAAAATGAGTTTCCCCAAAGTAAAATACAGTGTTTTTTTTAAATATTATTTATGCTAATTCTAATGCAAGATTTTAAAATAGCATCATAAATGATTTTAAAACCAAATATACTTGAAATTTCCACTCACCCACTTATATCCATGCAAATATATTCTGCTCATAAATTCTTAGTTTTATCATCTAATTTTTCTATTCCTATAAGTAATTAAATTTGAGATTGGAAAGTAAAATGAAATGAACAAATCTTTATTCCAAATAAGTGTTGTTGAACAGTTCTAAATATTAAGTCCATCACATGTTGCTGTAATTGATTACAGCAGTTCTGCTCACAGTTAGCACTTTGCCACCAATTCCATGCTTCTAGAGGTTTATATCTTAGCTATAAACATTTGCTCTGTATTGAATTACATGTTTAAGAAGTCAGCCTTTGAGAAATTGCTTTTGTGAAATTGAAAAAAGAACAGTCATCTTGGAGTATTTTCTGACAACATTATATCTTCACCAAATAAACAATAGGCTTTAATAAAACATTTTCCTAATTGCAAGGGAATTTTTTAAAGCAAGATTTAGTAGTGGTGGTACTGCATCAGAAAAAAAAAAGAAATCAGAAAAAAAAATAAATCCAGAAATTAATTTTTTTATGTTTTTAGGGTTTAGTTCTTTATATTATTCTGTTACAAACTCCAGTATTCTTGCCTGGAGAACTCTGGTGGACAGAAAAGCCTGGCGGGTTATAGTCCATGGGACATCAGTGCAACAATGGGTGCATACATAGATTATGAGTCTGTGTAAAGTCACAGTATGTCTAAAGACATTGGAATCTTTCAGATACATTGCATCTAATTTGCTAAAGAAAGCTTTCCATAGTAATTACAACTGGCTCTTCACTTACACAAATATTCATTCAATAAACATTTAAGGTTTTATATATTTGGACATTTGTAATAAAATTTGAGTAAAAGACCGTTCTTGTCTTTCAGATGTTCAAATTGGATTTAGAAC
Organism: Antilocapra americana; assembly: GCA_007570785.1. Lineage (NCBI taxonomy): Eukaryota > Metazoa > Chordata > Mammalia > Artiodactyla > Antilocapridae > Antilocapra > Antilocapra americana. The sequence continues at coordinate 4,164,966 of ML664170.1, read as the reverse complement.
CAGCAGAGGAACCAGAGATCAAATTGTCAACATTTATTGGATCATAGAAAAGGCAAGGGAATTCCAGAAAAACATCAACTTCTGCTTTATTGAGTATACTAAAGCCTTTGACTGTGTGGATCACAACAAACTATGGAAAATTCTTCAAGTGATGGGAATACTAGACCACCTTACCTGTCTCCTGAGAAACCTATATGCAGGTCAAGAAGCAAAAGAACTGGACTTGGAACAATGAACTGCTTCCAAGTTGGGAAAGGAGTACATTAAAGCTGTATATTTTGCCACTTTGCTTATTTAACTTATATGCAGAATATGTCGTGCAAAATGCCAGGCTGGATGAAGCAAAAGCTGGAATCAAGATCACTGGGAGAAATATCAATATAACTTCAGATAGGCAGATGACAACACCCTTATGGCAGAAAACGAAGAGAAATTAAACAGCCCCTTGATGAAGGTGAAAGAGGAGTGTGAAAAAGCTGGCTTAAAATTCAAGACTCAAAAAATAAAGATCATGGCATCCGGTCCCATCATTTCATGGTAAATAGATGGGAAAACAATGGAAACAGTGACAAACTTCATTTTCTTGGGCTCCGAAATCACTGTGGATGGTAACTGCAGCCATGAAATTAAAAGATGCTTGCTCTTTCGAAGAAAAGCTATGACAAACCTAGGCAGAGTATTAAAAAGCAGAGCTATTAATTTCCTGACAAACGTCAGTATAATCAAAGCTATGGTTTTTCCAGGTGTCAGGTATGAATATAAGATTTGGACCATAAAGAAAGCTGAGCACCAAAGAATTGATGCTTTTGAACAGTGGTGTTGGAGAAGACTTTTGAAAGTCTCTTGGACTGCCAGGAGATCAAACCAGTCAATCCTCAAGGAAATCAACCCTGAGTGTTCATTAGAAGTATTGATGCTGAAGCTGAAGTGCCAATACTTCAGCCACTTGATATGAAGAACTGACTCATTGGGAAAGATCCTGATGCTAGGAAAGATTGAAGGCAGGAGGAGAAGACAGAAGATGAGGTGGTTGGATGGCATCACTGACTCAATGGACATGAGTTTGAGCAAGCTCCAGGAGATAGTGAAGGACAGGGAAGCCTAGTGTGCTGCAGTCCATGTGGTCACAGAGTTGGACATGACTGAGTGACTGAACAATGAAAAAGATAATTCTTACTGGTGGAGGAGACAGATGACCAGACCAATATTTATAAATCATAACCGAGGACTTAAGCCAAGGAAACTCTCATGTTTTTTGAGAGATTGTTCTAAGGAAGTATGGAGGAGCCAGGATATATAAGAGTCTTTGCAACAAAGACCAGATAGCTAGAATTTCCAAAGATTATTGTTAATTAAAAATAACCAGATATCTCAAGTTCAGGAATGTAATGCTTTCCTATGTATAGGAAGATGAAAAAGTCTGGGCTCACTGAAATCATTCCTTTGATATGCACCTCAGCTCTCAGTGGCCACTATCCTCTGCTTTCTTGTTCTGAGCCTCTTCTAAGTATACAGTCAGTATGAGGTGGCTACAGCATCTGACTACCAGATGAAAGGCCTCCTGCTCCTGTCCTGAGTTCCCTCACGACCCACCATCAAGGTGGCCGCGATATGATGGCTACAACATGTTTCATTTACTGATATGATGGACAACAATTTTTTTTTTCCCTGACAGTAGGAAGATATGGTATTAGCCATTGTGGAAGACAGTGTGGAGATTTCTCAAAAATTAAAAATAGAACTACCATATTATCTAGCAATTTCACTTTTGGATTTGGGATAATTATTCAAAGAAAATGAGAACATAAACTCAAAAAAAAAACCAGAAAACAAAAAAAAACCCATGATCATTGCAGCATTATTTACAATAGCCATGATATGAAAACTACCTACATGTTTATAATTCTATGAAGTCATAAAGTAGATATGGCATATATATATATATATATATATGTGTGTGTGTGTGTGTGTGTGTGTGTGTGTATGTGTATATATATATATAATATATGAATGAAAATGTTCCATTTGTAATAACATGGATGAATTGTGAGGACATTGTGCTAAATGAAATAAACCAGAGAAAGGCAAATACCATATGATTTCATATGTGAAAACTAGGGGAAAAAATGAACTCATAGATATAGAGAACAGCTTGGTGATTGTCAGAGGATGTGGATAATCAGAGGGAGAGATGGATGAAGGAAAATTTACATTTATAAAAAGAATCTCAATTTGTGCAGTTGTCTTTCTCTGTATGAAGAAGAATTATTATTGTTCAGTTGCTCAGATGTGTCTGACTGTTTGTGACCTCATGGACTGGGTTTCCCTGTTCTTTACCATATCCCAGAGCTTGCTCAGACTCATGCCCATTGAGTCAGTGATGTCATCAAATGATCTCATCCTCTGTCATCCCCTTCTCTTCCTGCCTTCAATTTTTCCCAGCATCAGGGTCTTCTCAAATGAGTCAGCTCTTCACATCAGGTGGCCAAAGTATTGTAGCTTCAGTTTCAGCATCAGTCCTTCCAATGAATATTCGGGATTGATTTCCTTGAGGATTGATTGGTTTGATCTCCTTGCAGTCCAAGGGACTCTCAAAAGTCTTCTCTAACATCACAGTTCAAAAGCATCAATTCTTCAGTGTTCAACCTTTTATATTTTCCAGCTATTATATCTGTACATGACTATTGGAAAAGCCATGGCTTTGATTATACTGACCTTTATCAGCAAAGTAATGTCTCTGCTTTTTAATATGCTGTCTAGGTTTATCATAGCTTCCAAGGAGCAAGTATCTTTTAATTTCATGGCTGCAGTCACCATCTGCAGTGATTTTGGAGCCCATGAAAATTAAGTCTGTCACTGTTTCTACTGTTTACCGATCTATTTGCCATGAAGTGATGGGACAGATGCCATAATCTTTGTTTTTTTGAATGTTGAATTTTAAGCCAGCTTTTTCACTCTCCCCTTTCACCTTAATCAAGAGGCTCTTTAGTTCCTCTTTGCTTTCTGCCATATGGGTGGTGTCATTACCATATCTGAGGTTATTGATATTTCTCCCAGTAATCTTGATTCCAGCTTGTGCTTCATCCAGCTTGGCGCTTTGCATGATGTATTCTGCATATGAGTTAGATAAGCAGGGTAGCAACATATATAGCCTTGATGTACTCCTTTCTGAACTTGGAAGCAGTGCATTGTTCCATGTCCAGTTCTGTTGCTTCTTGACCTGCATACAAGTTTCTCAGAAGGCAGACAAAGTTGTCTGTTATTCCCATGTCTTTAAGGATTTTCCACAGTTTGTTGTGATCCACATAGTCAAAGGCTTTAGCGTAGTCAATGCAGCAGACGTAGGTGTTTTTTCTGGAATTCTCTTGCTTTATTCTGCGATCCAAGGGATGTTGACAATTTGATCTCTCAAGAAGAGAGAGATGACAAATCAGAAGAAACTATGAATAAAGAAGGCACAGACTTAAATTTGCATAATGAAACTGTTTTATACCTTAGATTTCCTGATTACCTGTCTATTACTAGCCTCCCAATACCCGTCTACCTTTTGTCTTTAGGTGAAGATGATATTTAAACTGAATACTAAGTAAAACATTCATTTCTCCCTGGGTGTCTCCCTTATATGAATCAGGTATTCATGCATGCTCAGTCATTTTAGTAGTGTCCCACTCTTTGTGACCCCATAGCGTGGCAGGCTCCTCTGTCCATGGGATTTTCCAGGCAAGAATACTGAAGTGGGTTGCTATGTCCTTCTCCAGGGGATCTTCCTCAAAAAGGGAACAAATCCACATCTCCTGTATCTCTTGCATTGCAGGAAAATTCTTAACTGCTGAGCCACAAGGGATGAGGTATACATGTTGAGAAATTTCCATTTGTTTTGTTCTTATTAGTCTGCCTATGCTAAGGGGTTCCAGCTGAGAATGTATCAGGACTATGAGCATAGATGTACAAATATCTCTTTGTTATATAATCAGAAAAGGAATTTCTGGATGGTACAATATTTCAATTCTGAACTTTTTGAGGAACCACTATATTATTTTCCATAACAGCTACACCATTTTACATTCCTATCAATTGAACTTTAAACCAATAATGAAAATCTACTATTCTTATACCATAATTGAAAAGCTTAGGCCCAGAGAAGTTAAGGAACATCTTATCTTCAAAATTTGGTAAAGGACAATTTCAGGAAATGAAATGGGCTATTTAAGAATGAGGACTTTGATGATCATGCACACCTGAGTACAAATCCTGGGTCAGTTTCTGAGGGCCAAGAACATTTGGACATGTTAGATATTCCTGAAGTCTTCCTTATTAAATGAGAGTGATTACCTCATATGGTGATTATAAGTGAATTAAATGAGACTGCCTATGAAGGTATTTCTATACAAGAAATAAAAATATCTGTTTCCTTTATCTTTTAAAATTCATGCCTAGGGCCCCCAGTAACAGAAAACAGATTAGCAGGAGGAAAAAAGAGGATAAAAAGTATGTAAATCTGTTTAATATATGAGGATATAATATTTAGTATACTTGTGTAACACAGGAAATTTCATAAGGAGAGGAAGACCTAAAGAAATGGTTGATCCTGTGTTTTTATGCTCGGTCTGATGAAGTGTGAAAAGAAGAGAAAATATATGGCAGGACAAAGGGTATGAGGTAAGAGTAATAAACTAAGGGAAACCTAACAAGTATTATTCCTTCACATTCCTCTCTGTGTTTCTTACTCTGCAGAGATAAGGGATGTATCCTTATCTCTGTATAGGGGCACCCTTCATGGGAGCATCTTGACATGCTTCAAGGCAAAGTCAGAGAGTTTTTCCTCTTCCATTTTCAGATTTGTTTAGCTTGAAACAGTCAATAAATCAAGGAGCCATATTTTGGGGTAGCCAATTCTAAACCATATCAGGGCTTTTCATGCAGTAAACATTCAATAATTAAGCCATGAGCATGTACATTAAGCTCCTTGATTGGTATAAGTAAGTATAAGTGTTTATTCCTATAGATTCTGTGGTGGTGATTTAGTGGCTAAGTTGTGTCTGACTCTTGTGACCCCATAGACTGTAGCCTACCAGGCTCCTCTGTCTGTAGGATATTCCAAGCAAGAATATTGGAGTGGGTTGTCATTTCTTCTCCAGGGGATATTCCTGGCCTAGGTTCTTTACTGACTGAGTTATGAGGGAAGTCGCATAAATTCTGTAGTTGAATAATTTGAATCTAGCTGTTGTTTAGTCACCTAGTTGTATCCAACTCTTTGTGAACCCATGGACTGCAGCATGCCAAGCTTTCCTATCCTTAACTGTCTCCCAGAGTTTGCCCAAACTCAAGTCCATTGATTCAGTGATGTCATTCAACCATCTCATCCTCTGTCATCCTCTTCTCCTCCTTCCTTCAATCTTTCCCAGCATCAGGGTCTTTTGCAATGAGTCAGAGTTTCACATCAGGTGGCCAAAGTATTGGAGCTTTGGCTTTAGAATCAGACCTTCCACTGAATATTCAGTTATATGCTTTAAAATGACATTATCTCCTAGTCCTTCTGTACTGATGCTGAGCTTCTTTCAAACTAGTCTGACTTTCATTACTCCATAATACTAATAGTGACCAAATAATTCTCATTCTTTTTTTTCGAAATGTCAAAAATTGTCCTGTATATACTAGCTAATGGTGGATTTTTTTCTCTCTTGTTGTACTCCCCAAAAATTGCAATCTTGTTTTTTAATGTGATAGGCACTATTTCAATAGGTTTTACATGAATATCACTCAGGATTTTGAAATACTGTGGAGCTGTGCCAATGACCTTGAGGTTCACATTTCAGATGGTTAAAGCAATGAAGCAGGAGAAGCAAAATGTTTATCCTCTTCCCATCTCAGATGTAATATCTTTCCAGCCTGACTCAAATCAGAGAAAGAAATGGAAATTGTTGAGGCACTGTGGAGAAGCACTTGAGAGTTTTATACTTTTCTTTGTACCCCCCCTACCCTAAGCTTGTGGCCATAATTAGCAGCATTGCATATATTTTATTGGAATAAGCACAGTGAATATGCTCAGTTGAGGGTCTTAAGAAATAGGGCCATGTTTTTATCTGTAGACTTGATTCTAATCCATTCACATATTTGAGTCTAGTCCGTTTTAAAACTGGTCCAGGAACACAAGACACTTGCCATAAGTAAACAAAAATATTACCATTCTGATTTTTAACTTTTCTTATAAATGTGTTTAGGGGAATATAGATTTATCACTGTATTTGTGGCCTATGAGAACAAAGTGTAAATTATGTGAATAAGAACTTCCCCCTAGAGAAGGGTGTTTGAAAGTGAGATATGGCCAGTTTCATCCAATGGCCATTGCTAAGACAAGCCACTCAGATCTAATTCAAACAAGAAACTGCTAAACAAGGGTGAAAGTCATAATGGAATGCAACCTTTCCTGTTAGTGCCACTCAGGAAAGAGCAGGAAAATGTGAGAATAAACAGAAAGAAAAATGCAGGGATAAGCAGAGAGATCCCACTGATTTTGAGTAGGAGACAGGGATCTCTCAAGAGAGAAGGCAGGAATGATGGTACGGCACAAATAAAATGTTAAAATTATTTCTTGAGAAAACACACAAAAAATAAGCAACTGTGTGTGTGTGTGTGTGTGTGTGTGTGTGTGTGTGTGTGTGCGTGCACGCGCGCATGCACAAAATGTGTCTTGGATTCTGTTTAAATTATTAATGGGACTTGGGACATGTTATCCCCAAATATAGTATCTTGGCACATTAAATATGTTAAGCTGAAGGCATTTGAGAGAAAAGCAGGAATGTCACTCTTATCTCTCCTTCTCTTCTTTCCTGAAATAAGTCATAAAATTCCCATGTGACAGGTACCCTCCCTATGCTGAGAAGAAAAAACACTTTATGACCAGAGATGAGGAATTTGGGGCTGAGAAATCTTGCAAACAAACCTTGCTAAACTGATGCTTATCATCCTTATTACTCTTCCCCGTTTACTACTCCAGGCTGAAGCTCCTCTGTCTTGTCAGTTCTTCAGAAATGTATTATTTCTTTGTCTAAAGGTAGAAAACTTCCTGTTCTGGTCACTTCATCAGGGTCTTCATTGTCTTGTTAAGTCTTCCAGGTATACGTAAAAGTTCAATGAATTTTGTATACTTTTCTTCTGTTAATTCTCAAGCGCAGCCAGGGGCCCTAAGAAGGCTGAGAAAACCTTTTATCCTCCCTTACACAAATGGGCAGTGAGAACACGGAACCATGTGTAACATCATTAGTTATTAGGGATATACAAATTCAGACTACAATGAGCACGACTATTAACACACTAGTGTGATTAAGATTAAAAAAAAAAAATTTAAGACTGTAAATGCCAAAATTTTAGAAAAGAGGCAGAACTCCAGTGCTCTCAAACATTGCTGGTAAAGATGCAAAATGATACAATTTTGTCTGTATTTTGCATGTGACAGTTTTAAAAGTTAAAAAGGCTAATAAACACAGTATTCAGAATAAACATGGATTGAAATAATACAGGTCAACATAAAGAAACTTGGTAAGTTATATATCTTTAATCTTATTTTAAAAAAAAATTCTAGTTCAGTGTTACAGTCTGAAACTCTTTCATCCAATTCAGAATGAGGAATCTTACTCAAAATGGATTTTAAATGCAATATGAGCCTAACTCCATTCATAATGCAAAATCTATATCATGAAGTATTCTGATGGGGTTCAGGGCACATTACCCCAAAATATGGCACCTTTTTATATTGAATATTTTAAGCTAAAGTAATCCAATGAAACAGTATAAACTGTTTTCTGCCTTGCAACAGGTGATACGATTCTCACGAGAGATACTCTTACTACACCTAGAGGAAAGGAGCATCTTTATCTCTGAAGACAAATAGATGATGAAAAGAATGAGAACAAACCAGTCTTACTGAGTTTCCCCTAGTTTACTGCACTTATATCCCACTCCTTAACCTATTATATTTCTATGGACTGTCGACTTCCAGGCTCCTCTGTCCATGGGGATTCTCCAGGTAAGAATACTGGAGTGTGTAGCTGTTCCCTTCTTCAGGAGATCTTCCCAACCCAGGCACTGAACCCAGGTCTCCTGCATTATAGGTGGATTCTTTACCATCTGAGTCACAAGAGAAGCCAAGAATACTGGAGTATCCCCTTCTCCAGGGGATCTTTCCAACCTAGAAATCAAACTGGGTCTCCTGCATTATAGGCAGATCCTTTACCAGCTGAGCTACCAGGGAAGCCCATACAACCATCATCAAACCTAGTAAATATACAAGGGCCTAACCATTGTTCCCTAAAGAGATGGGAATACCAGATCATCTGACCTGTCTCTTGAGAAGCCTGTATGCAGCTCAGGATGCAACAGTTAGAACTGGACATGGAACAACAGACTGGTTCCAAATAGGAAAAGGAGTACATCAAGATTGTATATTGTCACCCTGCTTATTTAACTTATATGCAGAGTATATCATGAGAAGTGCTGGTATGGAAGAAGCACAAGCTGGAATCAAGATTGCAGGGAGAAATATCAATAACCTCAGATATGCAGATGACACCACCCTGATGGTAGAAAGTAAAGAGGAATTAAAAAGCTTCTTGATGAAAGTGAAAGAGGAGACTGAAAAAAGTTGGCTTAAACCTCAACATTCAGAAAACTAAGATCATGGCATCTGCTCCCATCACTTCATGGGAAATAGATGGGGAAACAGTGAAAAAAGTGTCAGACTTTATTTTAGGGGGCTCCAAAATCCCTGTAATGCTGATTGCAGCCATGAAATTAAAAGATGCTTGCTCCTTGGAAGGAAAGTTTTGACCAACCTAGATAGCATATTGAAAAGCAGAGACATTGCTTTACCAACAAAGGTCTGTCTAGTCAAGGCTATGGTTTTTCCAGTGGTCATGTATGGATGTGAGAGTTGGACTATAAAGAAAGCTGAGCGCTGAAGAATCGATGCTTTTGAACTGTGGTGTTGTAGAAGACTCTTGAGAGTCCCTTGGGCTGCAAGGAGATTCAATAAGTCCATCCTAAGGGAGATCGGTCCTGTGTGTTCATTGGAAGGACTGATGTTGAAGCTGAAACTCCATTACTTTGGCATCCTAATGTGAAGAGTTGACTCATTGGAAAAGACCCTAAGGCTGGGAAGGATTGGGGCCAGGAGAAAAGGGTATGACAGAGGATGAGATGGCCAAATGGCATCACTGACTCTATAGACATGGGTTTGGGTAGACTCCAGGAGTTGGAGATGGACAGGGAGGCCTGGCGTGCTGCAGTTCATAGGGTCGCAAAGAGTTGGACATGACTGAATGACTGAACTGAACTGAATTGTTGTAGGGAAGGGCCACTTCTGACTCCACACTGGAACTGTTTCTTTGACTTGCTTTTGTTATTATCAGTTCAGTTCAGTTGCTTAGTCCATGTCTGACTCTCAGGGACCCCATGGACTCAGCACACCAGGTCTCCCTGTCCATAACCAATTCCTGGAGTTTACTCAAACTTGTATCTATTGAGTCAGTGATACCATCCAACCATCTCATCCTCTGCCATCCCCTTCTCCTCCTGCCTTCAATCTTTCCCAGCATCAGGATCCTTTCCAATGAGTCAGTTCTTCCCATCAGGGAGCCAAGTATTGGCATTTTAGCTTCAGCATCAGTCCTTCCACTGAATATTCAGGACTGATTTCCTTTAAGGTGGACTGGTTGGATCTCCTTGCTGTCCAAGGGACTCTCAATGGTCTTCCTCAGAAAACCCTGCCCCTCTGTCTGACTGTTAAGCTAAAGTTCCTTTGTTTAGGACTCTGTCTACCTGTGGATGACAGGCAAGAAAAAATTAACACATCTCCTTCCCAAAGCTTGCCATTCTAGGAGATATTTACAAGATTTATTGTTCAGTCACTCACTTGTATCCAACTCTTTGTGACTTCATGGACCGCAGCACATCAGGCTTCCCTCTCCTTCACTATCTCCCTGAGTTTGTTTAAATTCATGTCCATTGAGTTGACGATGCCATCCAATTACCTCATCCTCTGTCAGACCCTTCTCCTGCCCTCTATCTTTTCCAGCATCAGGATTTTTTCCAGTGAGTTGGCTCTTTGCATCAGGTGGCCAAAGCATTGGAGCTTGAGCTTCAGCATCAGTCCTTCCCATGAATTTTCAGGATTGATTTCCATTAGGATCGTCTAGTTGGATCTCCTTGCAGCCCAAGGGACTCTCAGGAGTCTTCTCCAGCAGCACACTTCAAAAGCATCAATTATTTGGCACTCAGCCTTCTTTATGGTCCAACTTTCACATCTATACATGACTCCTGGAAAAACAAGAGCTTTGACTATACAGACGTTTGTCAGCAAAGTGATATCTCTGCTTTTTAATATACTATCTAGGTTTGTCATAGCTTTTCTTCCAAGGAGAAGTATCTTTTAATTTCATGGCTGCAGTAACTGTCCACAGTGATTAATGACCTTTTTACTTTACTTCCTCACCTTATGCCGTTTCTGTTCTATTAAAAAACTTGGCATCCAAACCCCAAGAAGATGGTTATTTTGAGGCAGTCAGCCATCTTCTCTGTCTGTCAGCTTTCCAAATAAAGCTATGTTCCTTGCCTCGACACCTTTTCTTTTGGTTAATTGGCCTGTCTTGAGGAGAGCAGAGCCAGCTTGGACTCAGTAATTAAACTGTTTATTTGGGTCTTCATTTGCTTGTGAAGTTCCTTGTGTTATGTAAAATTTATTATATTAAATAAATTCATGCTTTTACATTGTTAATCTGATTTTGCCATTTTAATCTTCAGACCCAGCCCAGGACACTAAGATGACAAAGGAGTATGTTTTCCTCCTCTACATTTTCTTGAATCTGTTTATCTTCCTGGCATGATTCATGTTTCTAAATATTTTCCTTATTATTGAACTCAATATAGAGCACTATCCTGCTCTCACTCATTATTCACTTTAGGGAAATCATTCTACTGAGTGGTTAGTGCTGAACAAAAAGGTATATTATGACTCTTCTTTTTATGAATTTATAGTCCAGTTGAAGAGGTAATTGTCTGGTATTCCCACCATTGCATTAATTTTTTAGGCTTCAGGTATGTTCTCCAGAAGGAACACATTAAAATATGGCCAACCATGGAAAAATTGGAAAGCCTTTTGTGGTGTGTTTCACATCTACCGAGGCTTAACTAGTTTTATATCCTCTTTGGATATAGGGAACAATATGTTGAAAGACAATTTGAGCCCACGCCAGTACTGTTGCTTGGAAGATTCCACAAACAGAGGAGGCTGGTCGGCTACAGTTCATGGAATTGCAAAGAGTCAGACACGACTAAGCACACACGTATGCTTATGTGTTCATTGTTGGAGGGAAAGGAATCCATGTACTCGTATTTTCAAATCCATAAAAAAAAGAAGAATGAGGCAAGCAGAGAGCTAACATTTATCTGTCACCAACTACATATAAAAAGATTCTACATGCACTATCTAATTTCACTATCAACAACATTTCTAAAGGAAAGTTATTATTATCCTCAATTTACAGAAGAGAAATTGTATCTTCTTGAGTTTACTTGGCTAGGAAGGGAATATAAGGTAGATTTCTTGTTTCTGTTGTTCCCACTACAGTAATAAATTTTACTATCGTCTATACCTTCCATCTGTAACCAGAAAATTTAAATCTCAGTGTTGAGAACAAGCTAAACACAGAAAATACCCAGTATGACTTCTGAAAATACTGTAAATTTAATGAGAAGCCTCTTCACTTAAATAATAGCAGAAAAGGAAAAGCAAACAAAGAAACTGATATTATAATATGGGGAAAATACACTGTCAGTTCTTTGTTAGATCAAATTACATACTTTTCCTTTATTTATGATCTTTTATTTTAGATCAATTAAACATATATTACAATTTATATTTCAGTAGGTAACGTGAAAATGATTTTCTAAAAAGAATAGAATTGTGATTTATCCCCACTATAGCTCTACCCACTTTGGTGAACGGAGGTTTACATTTTGGTAGGTAAACCTATGTTACCATCTAGTGGTAAAGTCTTAGAACTGCAGACACAAACTCCCTGAGTCCTGCCTACTGGCATGCTAATTTGCTTAGGTCTGTCTGACTCTTTGTGACCCTGTGGACTGCAGCCCACCAGCCTCCTCTGTCCACGGAATTCTTCAGGCAAGAACACTGGAGTGGGTTGCCATGCCCTTCTCTAGGGAATCTTCTCAAACCAGGCATCAAACCCACGTCTCTCAAGTGTGCAGATGCAAAGCTGGATTACAATGAAGCCTTCTGAAAACAGTGCTTAATGCCTCATGAAGGTGTTGAAAAATGCTGCCTTTAAAGGTAGGTCTGACATGGTTCGTTATTCTTATTAAAACTGTAGTCAATTGTTCATAAATATCCTTCCTGAATTAACATCTTTCCTGTTGTTGTGCAGTTGCTTGGTACTCTTTGCGACCCCACGGATTACAGCATGCCAGGCTTCCTTGTCCAGAGTTTGCTCAAACTCATGTTCATTGAGTCAAAACCACAAAGCCTAAGAACAACTGATGCCAGAAAACAATGAAATCAGGAAAAACAGAATAATCGACTATGACTTAGAAATAAGGTCAGAACTGTTTTTCTCACGAGAAGAGGAGAAAACTCAATATAGTAAAATAGGCTCAGTTTTTCTCTTGGCGTTTCCCCATAGTTTGATACAAATGCTTCATTTTAGCAACCCTTTTCAATCTACCAGTGGGAAAACTGATAAGAGTCAAAAATAATGCAAAGATTTATCACAGAAAATTTTTGTATTGACTACATTTTGAAATATGCAAACACTATGTTAAATGAAATATATCATTAAAATTAATTCACCTTTTCCCCCCCAATCTATTGAGGTGGTTACCAAAATATAAAATTACTTATATGCAGCTCACTTTGCATTTTTACTGAACTGCTTTGCTAGGATATCAAGAATAAAACTATTATCTAACTTTTCAATGAGTTGAGAAATATTTATCTGTAAGATTATATTAGTTTTGAGTACATATGTTTAGAGTCAGTTTGATTAATAATTTGAGTGACTAAAATGCATTATGCAATTAAGATAGACTATACCCGACTCCAGACAGTAACCTAATTCAACGCTTGATGATTAGCTTGCAGATATAGAAAATCAATCTTGATCCTCCACAAAGCTTAGAGTGCCTTGCTGAATGGAAGAAAAGTAAGACACTTCCAATAGTTTCTTTGTTGGGCATTCAGATTTGATCTACTGCTCCAGTTTATACATGAAATCAATTTCTTTGTGAGAAGTTCTACTTCCTGCATGCAATAGAAGCATACAATCACAGATAATAGCAAAATTCAAGTGTTTCATCCTCAGCTGCTAGTCAAAGAGTTCTGAGACACCACTTCCCACCCCATCCCCATAAGAACTGTATGATCATGACTCAATGTGTTCTTCCTGATTGGAAATGCTTTCCTCTCAGCCAATACTCCTGCTAGAAATTCTAAGAATACTGCTGGAAAGATGTGTTCAACTTGGAGATTCTGTGCATTTTGGAGGCAGGAAACAAGTAGATTAGGAAGAAATTGGGATGCTGGAGTATGGGCAATAGCAGGAATGTCTGGGTGGTATTATTCTGAACTAGGAAAATAAAGGAGTTTTTTTCTAGAAAGAACAAGTTATCGTTTAAGAAGCATGTAGGTACTAGCCATTACTAGGAGAGCAAGGATCAGAAATCCAACAAATTGCAACATAAAATGAGAAAAAATTGGTATCTAACTTGGCTTTTGAAACTCTTTATGGTGGTGCAAAAATGGTGTTCACACATGGTCAGACTCAATCTGAATTTCAAGCAGTGAAATATTCCCTGCTTTCTCTACTTCCTAGCACATAATAGAATTTTACTTCCTGGCAATCTTATGGTTTGATGAGAACATGCTATTAATTATATTCAACAATTCATTTGTGGAATTGATATAAGTGCCTTCTGAGCTGGAGTGTTCTATTATCAGTGCAAGACTGTTAATGCTATATGGGATCTAAAGCCCAAAATAAACTGAGTCATATTATAATCCCTTAAGTTAAAAATGAAGTGTTTTAGCCTCTAGGTTTTGTTACCTCACCTACCCATGACCAGTGGTACATAATTTCCTGATAGGTATAGAGTCTCTTTCTCTGCTTACACTGTCATTGTGAATTGTATTCAATGTGAGGGGGTCTCATCTGAGCGATGTCCAGGGATTTAGGCTCTTTCAGGCAACAAAAGAATGAGGGGACGATATTTATCTCAATAGTAAGATCAAGAGCCATCAAGCTATGGAAGTTCAGAGTTTGTAAATGTGTAACAAGAACTTCCACTTCTGAGACTGGTTCTCTTACTATGGTAAGTTTGCATATATGTTGAGCCTAAATACAGTTCATACACATACTGGCTTTTCAGCCCCACTCATTTGGTGATAAATTTTTGCAGATAATCAAATAAGGCAATGCTCATAGGTTTAAAGTCATGGCCATACCTGGAATTTAATACACATTTTAGACACTTGTTCACTTTGAGGGGACAAAAAAGGGGCCTCTCCAGTGGCTCAGCAGTACAGAATCCACCTGCAATGCAGAAGATGCAGGCGACATGGGTTCGATCCCTGGTCAGGAAGATCCTTTGGAAGAGGGCATGGTAACCCACTTAGGTATTTTTGAAGAATCCCATTGACATAGGATCCTGGTGGGCTACAGTCCATGGGGTAGCAAAGATTGGATATTACTGAAGTGGCTGAGCATGCACATTGAAAATACCTCAGAGTTCTGTTTTCTGTCTGTGATGACTTTCACTTTTCAAGATGGTGGCTGTTCCATCAGCTTTGGTTCCTGTATGACTATATTCTGTCATTAATAATCAACAAGGTGTAAATAAGAGAAACAAACATTCAACCTAGAATTACTTGTCTGGATTGTAATTTTAGTTATGTTGTTTATAAATAGTAAAGCAAACCATACTCTTTGAGTTTCCAATCATCTTTAAAATAAGACTAGTAATGCCAATGCAAGTTGAAGGTTATGAAGAAGAAAGACAAACTAAAACTATTCTATAGATAAATGATAATTCACACCATGGGAAGCAGTAGATTTGAGATTTTCTTTGGAAACTTTTAGAAACTTTTTTTCAGTGTAAAATCCCTATATGACTGATAGCATTTGAACAGTGGTAAAGTCAAGGCAGGTTCAGGGATGTCCTTTGTTTTGTAATGTAAATAGGGCTACCATACACTGAAGTAGAGATCATGGAAGGAGAAGATTGTGTCCTCCTGTTGTCTCAGAGAATAGAGTGATTTGCATGACTAATTTAGAATAGTGTGAATATCTTTTCCTTAATTTCCTCTACACAGACTTTTGGAATGAAATTTCCCATTTGCTCATTAGGAGTTAATCTCCTTTCCTTCTCCAATACCTAAATGCTCATATTAACTTTATGAATATCAGAATGTAATAAAATACTCTCTCTTAATCTTATCAATTTTGGGCTTTATAATTCTTTACAATTACTCACTGCTCTTCCCTTTGTAAATAGATGCTGGAGTTTAATTCCCGGGACCCAATATATTATGCCTCACACTTCTCTCTCTCTTTCAAGGCTGTATAGCAAGTATATAGAATCCTGTTCTGGCTTCTGCCTTACTGTCTCTTTTTACCATGGATACTATTAGATTTCTATTTTTATATTTATTATTGACTTCAGGAGAAAATGACCCCTTGAGCTAGCAATCAGTTTGTGTCTGTCGGTGTCAGGTTTGTCAGATGCTTGGCTGTCCTTTTTCTTCTACTCCACCTGTCACAGTATAATGGTTATTAATCTTGCCCATCCTGAAATTTGAGCAAGATACAGTCTATAATTTGTTAATAACTTGACTTTGTAACTTTGTGAAGTAACATTTTAATTAGCATTTAGATAGTATTTTTACTTTTTGTCAACAAAAAGAAGAATGCTCAATCTATATCCGAGGGGTTTCTTCATTCATTCATTCATTCATCCAATAATTATAGTTTATTTACTAAATATCCACACTTCAGGAGACATAGAGGGAGGAAAAAATATATATAAAATTATCCCTTAATGAATTATGTTCTCATTGAAAAGAAAGGAATATATCTATTAGCCATTTTAGTTTTTTCATAAAATAATTTAATTCTCTTTTGTTCTTACCTACAGAAAAAATAAACTTAGAAATTGCCTAATATATTTGGGCTATGTTAGAGAGTCAATATAAAAATCAGTAAGATTTTAGTGAAGTACATTTTTATACCAATTTTTAAATTAAAAAATTCTTGATATTTTACTTAAATTGTTATTTGGTTTTATTTAGGTAACAAATTTAAAATGCTTGTTTATCTAATTTGTAGTTTAGTAAAAATATACCCATATAGTTTCTTATGTTTAGGATGCCAATAGATATACAAATGAATAATTGAGGGAATTAATGAAGAACTCAAAGGAAAAAACTACTTGGATTTATCAGTTATATCCCTAGCCAAACTTACTGAAGTTCTCAACTTCATTGTCCCATGGAGACCTATCCTTTATTGTTTTTACATATAGTGTGTGTGCATGCACACACACACACCCTCATCCACACACTAATTTAGTCCAAAAGGAAACTGCTATTTGCCAAAAGCTTTGTTTGATTTTCATACTTTTAAAAACGTCCTCAGATCTATTTCCCTGCTGTCCTATTTTCTTTCAGCTCTATCCTGAAGAGAGCCTCTCTCTGTGATTTGAAACATTTCCCAGTGTCTTTTGCAATGGCTAATTTTTCATCTTATTAATACCAATAATATGATGCATTCGAGCACTCTGCAGTGTTTTGATAAGATTCCATGGGGGTCTAGCCTTTTCCAGCTATACAAAAATGTTGGAAAAATAAAGCATCAGGGCAAAAATACATGTCCTGCAGACCATTTGTACCAAAGGAGATTAGCACACAGGGTGGAGGTCTACGCTATAGAAGTGATTTCTGGAGATGGGAGCCATGCAGAGGGATTCATTAACTTCCAAACACTTCAAAATGAAAAATGAGAGGAAAGTATCTTGGAAAGCCTGGACAAGAGATCACATTAAACAACATGCCTGTTATGATAAGTTAAAGGTGGGTGTTTGATGTAGAAAGTATGGATTTCAGTCCCTATTTCAATGAAAGGAGAAAATGGTAGTTTTAGAAGGGGGAAATAAAATATTATACTTTTATCAGAGACTGATCCCTTTGAGATTGCTTATTCCTGCCATACCTCTGCCTTAGCCTCAACACCAAAAAGAAAGGGACAATACAGATTTCACAGTACAGTGTATGGAAGAATGAAACAATACTTGTAATTCATCCTAAAATTCCAGGGAAAAAATAACTATAAAAACTTGAGCATGCCGCCTTTTTTCAGATATGATATCTATAGGGAATTATAGTGAGGTTTGTGATATACACAGGACATTGTGAGGGTTTCCCTCAGAGCTCAGTTGGTAAAGAATCTGCTTGTAATGCAGGAGACCCCGGTTTGATTCTTGTGTTGGGAAGATTCGCTGGAGAGGAATAAGCTACCCACTCCAGTATTCTGGCCTGGAGAATTTCATGGACTATGCAGTCCATGGGGTCTCAAAGAGGCAGACACGATTGCACGACTTTAACTTTACTTTCAAGACATTGTGAAATGTTGGTATATCTTAATATATCACGAGTGTTAAATAATTCCAAGTTTTAAATTTCTAATTCACTCTAGAGAGGTCATGCTAGAAGCTACTTGAAGAGTAATTTTTTTAATATGTTAGGAGATATGAGCTGAACAATTAATTTTTATTAACAGAAGAGTAATATCTCAGGTGCAGAGATAAAAATATTGTTTCCCATCACATATGCTATAACAAGGGGTATTGTGAAATCTCTGCTCCTAGGAACTTTCTCAAAGTCATCTCTCATATCCATAGTTTGCTTCTATTTTAATCCATGTAAGGTAAATGAAAGTTATTATGATCAAAAGAGCAAAATAAATAAGTAAATACCTACATCCCCCCCAACCCAATTCTTTCAGGACTATTAAATGACTATATCAGGCAAAATTGATTTTTTACTATTATTTTAGCTCAGTTGACTAATGGTTAGGTTTCAGTTCTCTGCTTCACTTTTCAGTTAACGCAAGAGCTTTTGAATATCCTGGGGAAGCTTTGATCACTATCCCAACACCCACACATCAGAGGGGCCTCTGTGGGGACTTCCCTGTTGGTCCAGTGGTTAAGAGTCCATCTTCCAAAGCACAGGATGCAGGTTCGATCTCTGTTTAGGGAACAAAGATCCCACATGCTGGAGGGCAACTAAGCCTGTGTGCCACAACTACTGAGCCCATGTGGTGCAATAAGCCCACACACTGCAAACAGAGGAACAACAACAACAAAAAGCCCACTCACCACAGCAAAGACCCCATGTGCTTCAAAGGAGACTCAAGCAAATAATAAATAAATGAATAAATTTTACAAAAGAGAGCAATGTTTCTGTATGTGTCTACTGTATTTTCTTAGCACTGCATACACAAGGTATTTTATTGCCGGAGAAGATATACCATAGAGTCATTCAGTTGTCTCAAATTTCCTTTTCATTCATTAATGGAAGTTACCTATATCATACTGTTAATATAACTGATAACTTGACCTGAAAACTATACATAAAATTTTCTTAATAAATGGAAATTATTTCTTTAAATATTCTCAACTAAACTTTGACTAGATTTGCTTCATTAAATGCCAGAAAGAAAAATGTGACTAAAATGAATTATTCGAAGTTCTTATTAATTTTCTTTTAACATGTTAGGTGAATTCTGACAATGGGGAAATTTTGACTTATAATTTAGTTACATGATATCCTGATGACAGTGACCTTAGAGTAGTTAAAAATACTTTATAATTACAGTTTTTAAGAAACTCCCTTATTAAATCAAAATATAAATACAATCATACATTTTCTCTTATGATGGAATCCTTGAAGAAATGGTTTGGGTCAGGAAAAGAATATCTATAATTTTGGTAAGTACGCTTTTTCTACCTTTCAGTTTTTAGTGCAAAATCAGGGTCCATATTCAACTCACTCCACTTACTACAGTTGACCAATGGATTGAATAAAAGAAAAGAAAGCGTGACAATTAACATGAATAATAGTAATAATTTCAATGAAATACAAATATGATAACATCCAGCTTTTATTAATTTCAGCTTTTATATTGAGCTGTTGAGATTGTCCCTTGGGAGGAAATTACATATACACATATGGGCTTCCCAAGTGGCTCTAGTAGTAAACAAAAGTCGGCCTGCCAATGCTTGCCAATGTAGGAGATGTGGGTTTAATCCCCTGGTTGGGAAGATTCCCCAGAGGAGGAAATGGCAACCCTCTCCAGTATTCCCGCCTTGAAAATGCCAAGGATAGAGGAGGTTGCAGGCCACAGTCCATGAGGTTACAAAGAGTTGGACACAACTGAGTGAGTATAAACACACACACACATATTCAGATAGAGGATGAGATGGTTGCATGGCATCACCGACTCAATGAACATGAGTTCGAGCAAATCCCAGAAGATGGTGAAGGACAGGGAAGTCTGGTTTGCCACAGAGCATGAGGTCCCAAAGAGTTAGACAGAATTGAGCAACTGAACAACAACAAGGTCAAACAGAGTCATAGGAATTATTATCAGTCATTATATGACACTGGAAAGGCAACCTTTTGTAAAAACAAAGGAAAATAAACCAAATAATTCAGTGTTTTCCATTAAGCTCTTAATCATTTAAAAATAATTCTGTGCAAAGACTTAAATGCATTATGATAATTAGGATGTGCTTTAAAGATGCAGACTCAAAAAAATAAATGTAGAATCAGACAATTTTGACAGCTGCTTCACATGAGCGATTGAGACACTTAAGTTGCAAGTATTCCCCAAAGAAGAATAATTAATAGTCTATGGAGTCACAAGCAAGATGGAAGCCCTCTGAATTATCTGAAGAGTTCAATGTGGGTTTAGCTTTTCTGGTATCTGACTGTGCCTACAAAAGAAAAG
This sequence comes from Antilocapra americana, assembly GCA_007570785.1. NCBI lineage: Eukaryota > Metazoa > Chordata > Mammalia > Artiodactyla > Antilocapridae > Antilocapra > Antilocapra americana. The sequence continues at coordinate 4,144,894 of ML664170.1, read as the reverse complement.
TGAAGTGGTGAAGCAAAGCAATTATCTTGATTAACCAAGCAAAAAAAAAAAAAAATTCTCTCCACATCAGAAAACAGGCAGTTGTTAAGGCATGACTTATACAGAGTGACTCTACTATCTATGTTGATTGAATTCACCAAATAACACTATGGTACCTTATCTTGTTTACAAAGACAACCAAAATATAGTAATATCATGAAGTACATCTAACTTCAAACTTTTATTTCCCTTCAGAATACAATGCTTAAAAAAAAAAAGGTTTTATTCTAGGAAACCAAGAACATATTGGAATACAATGAAAATGAAGAAAAATTCTGATACCTTGAAATGAGAATGCTATGACCCTAAAGACCATACAGTCCTCATAAGCACCCTGGAGAAGAAAGAAACAAAAAGGAAGACTGAATCATGCATAATACAGTGATAGAGAGCTCATTTCAACTCAGAGATCTCACAACTGTGTAGGGGAACCTGACAAAAAAAGCATGCAGAGAAATGAGTAGATAAGTCAATTTGAGCTTTTCATAGGTGACATTAAAACTTAATTAGTGATTTAACAAAAGCAAAAAAAAATCAATTAAAAAATGGACAGAAGATTTAAATAGACATTTTTCTAAAGAAGACATACTGATGGCCAACAGACAACATGAAAAGATGCACAATACTGCTAGTTATTAGAGAAATGCAAACCAAAATTACAGCAAGGTATCAGGTCAAAATCGTCAGGATGGCTATGATCAAAAAGCCCACAAATAAAAAATACAAGAGAGTGTACACTACTGGTGTACTACTGGTGGTACACTACTACTGGTACTACACTACTGGTGGTAAATGTGAATTGATGCAGCCACTATGGAAAATAGTATAGAGGTTCTTTTAAACCCTGAAAATAGAATTTCCACATGATCCAGCAATCCATTCTTGGGATATCAAGATTATACATCATGTATCATACTATATCATATCATATATCTAGAAAAGATATATGATATATTGCTGCATTTCTCCCAGCAATCTGGATTCCAGCTTGTGCTTCATCCAGCCCAGCATTTTGCATGATGTATTTTACATATAAGTTAAATAAGCAGGGTTACAATATACAGCCTTGATGTACTCCTTTCCAGATTTGAAACCAGTCTGTTGTTCCATGTCTGGTTCTATTACTCCTGACCTGCATACAGATTCCTCAAGGGAGAAAAAATAGACATAAAAAGATACATGCTCCCCAAAATTCATAGAATCACTATTTACAATGGCTAACACATGGAAGCAACCTAAATGTCCATTGGCAGATGAAGAGATAAAGATATGATACACATCTATATGCATTCAAATATATAGGAACGTTACTCAGCCATAAAAACGAATGAAATCATGCCATTTGCAGCAACATGGATGGGCCTCTAGAGATTATCATACTAAGTGATTTCAGTCAAACAGAAAAAGACAAATATCATATGATATCACTTACATGTGGAGGCTAAAAAATAGTATGAAGGAAACTATTGATGAAACAGAAACAGACTCAAAGACATAAAAAGCAAACATATTTATCAAAGGCAAAAGAGGGGATGAATTAGGAATTTTGGATTAGCAGATACATACTAGTATATATAAGGTAGATAACCACCAGGGACCTACTGTATAGCACAGGGAACTATATTCAATATCTTATAATAACCTATAATAGATAAGGATCTGAAAATGTATGTATATATATATATTTATATGTAAACCTGAGCCACTTTTCTATACACCTGAAACATTGTATATCAACTATACTTCAATTAAAAAATAAACTAAATGAGTGGTTGAGACAGAGGGTGATCTACTTTGAGGGAGTCAGTAAAATCTGGGAATACAGAATATCTTAGGAATCTCTTTCTGCATTAATGGCTCAAAGCAACACACATTTATTATCTCATAATTTCTCTATATCTAGAGTCATGTATTGGCTCAGCTTAATCCTCTGCTTTAAGGGTTTTCACAAGATTGTAATCAAAGTTTTTGCCAGAGCTAAAGTCTCATGTGGAGGCTTGTTTGTGGAAGAAAGCTCTTTAAGCTCAATTATGTAGTTGCTAGCAAGATTCAATTGTTTGGCTTTCTGGACTGAGCACTTCAATAGACAGCTTTTGGCCGAGGTCTGCCTCAGGTCCTTACCACATTAACTTATCAACATGGCACCTGGCTTTATTGAAGCCAGTTAGAGTGAGAGTCTTCTTGCAAGGTGGAAACCAGAATCTTGTAAACTAATGATAGAGTGAGATTCCCTCTTCAGTTGAGGTATCTTATTGTTTGGGCTTCTCTGATAGCTCAGTTTGTAAAGAATCCACCTGCAGTTCAGGATACCCCGGTTCAATTCCTGGGTCTGGAAGATCTGCTGGAGAAGGGATAGGCTACCCACTCCAGTATTCTTGGGCTTTCTTTGTGGTTCAATTGGTAAAGAATCCACCCACAGTGTGGGAGACCTGGGTTCAATCACTGGATTGGGAAGATGCCCTGGAGAAGAGAAAAGCCACCCACTCCAGTGTTCTGGCCTGGAGAATTCCATGGACAATATAGTCCATGGGTTTTCAAAGAGTTGGACATGACTAAGCAGGTTTCAAATTTTTTAAAAAAATTCAAATTCATCTTATTGCTTAGAAGAAAGTTACTAAAGGGGAGTGGATAACAGGAGACAGGGTTCATTTGGGGCCTTGGTAAGCATTACCTACCACAGAAGGTGGCACCTCAGTTTAGTCATGAGAAAAACAAGGGATGGAGTGGCCCAGTCTAAAGAAAATACTAAATGCCTGAAGTGGAGAAGTCTTTCAGTGTTCAAGGAAATCAAAGAAGACAGAATAGTTAGAAAATTATGAATGGTGGTGTTAGTCACTCAGTTGTGATCCCATGGACTGTTGCCCTCTAGGCTCCTCTGTCCATGGAATTCTCCAGGTGAGAATACTGGGAGTGCGTTGCCATTCCCTTCTTCAAGGGATCTTCCCAACCCAGGGATTGAACTCAGGTCTCCCACGTGGCAGGCAGATTCTTTACCATTCATGAGGGGTGGGGAGAATGTAAAAGAACTGCAGTTACATCAGGTAAATCCTCATGGGCTAAGTAGCTTAATTTCATTTGAAGTGTGAAAATATTTATTCGTATTCTTTGGCAGGTGGGTCACTTGATTTCCTTTATTCTCTGAGAAAACAACAGAGCCTATTGTGTGGATAATAGAAAGGATGTTATAGTAGTGCTGGTGATCAGATGATAACAGAAGCAACATAATTGAGACGTTCTGGTTTAAGGGGGTAACAGTGGCAATAGAGAACAGACACATATTCAAGATGTGTCTTGGAAATAGAACCAACGTGTGGAGAATGAGAAAAGGAGAGAATTTAATTATTGTTAACTTTATGACTTTTTAAAAGGGCAAGGGGGCAGGATGGTACCATTAAATGAGATGAACAGACTGTGGAGCAGGAATAGGAAATCAGTTTGAATAGGAAGAAATCATAAGTTTAATTTTGGACATATTAAAGTTGAGCTATCTGCAAGAATTTAAGTGGAGATGTCAAACAGGCAGTTGGAAATAAAGTCTGGAGCTCAGGGAAAAGATTGAACTGAATATTTAATCACACAAAATTAATGAAGTTTAACCAGTCTAGAAGATATGAAGAAAAAATTAAATTATATTTAGGTTTGAGTCCCAGATCTTCCATCAAATATAATTGTGCATTTTTCAGCAAGCCATGCTAGTAATTAAACCTTTGTTTTGTCAGTTGTAAATAGATGTATGATTTTTTATTTGTGAAATATAAGGAGAGAGTTATTATTTAATATCTATGTGTCTTTGGTCAATCTCATAAACTCTTTTAGCTTCAGTTCCCTCCCTTGAAACATGAACAGATATCATCCTGTGAAATCTGAGGTCCATTTCAATTTCAAAATTCTGAGTCTGTGGTTGAAATATAGTCAGAATTACATAGAATGATGTCCTATTTTTTTTAATATTTCAAAATGGTGAAGCATTAAAAAGATTTCTAATGTTAAAAATAAACATTTAATTTAGCTTCTAATCAGTGCACTGAATATAGTATGTGGGTATCTTCAAATATTTTAATATAACCACTATATGGAAAAAAGTCAAGATTGAAATAAATATAAACCATGGGAGCTTTGTTACTTTCTTTAGCAAAATATATATTCAGCATTAGTTGGATAGCAACTATAACTATCTACTTTCAAGATTTCCTTACAATATTCATGCTCACAATAATACATAATCAGAATATATTTAATAAGTTCCACAAAAGAAGGTAAATGAAAAGAAATCATCTGTTTTTCATTTTACATCAGGCCAAAAAGAATCCAACCCTCTATTTAAAAACAAAAATTATTGTATTGGCCTAAATTATCCAAATTAGCTATTTTTTTTCCTTTCACATTACCTTTGTTGCTTTCTTTATCAAACCCAGTCTTGATTAGCCCTATTATGATTATAGAGCTAATGTGCCTTTTACCAAAATTAACCTTATTGTAAAATAGACAATCATCTTAACAATATTTGCATATCTGTTTAGTATGAGAAGTTGCGAGTTGAAATGTTCATGACTTTTCAAAAAGCAACAAATTCATTATCCAAGCATTATAATTCACATTGTAATATATAAACATTAGCAACTGCTTAAGCTATTAAGCAAATATTCTGATTTGAATTTAATTTCTCTTTGTTTCCTTCATCACAATGGTTCGTTTTCCATGATGGTTCTTATGTATGTAGATTTTCTTCCTTTGGCAATTAAAATGTAGTTATTTTTAGGGAAGTGATTCTAAAATTTCCACGATGGAATTCCATACTTATTCTCCTTCAATGACTCCTTAAACTACTTTTTTGTTTCTGGTTTTTAGAATGACAAACAAGATAGAATCTAAAAATCGTTCTGTTTTTTCATTTCATTTCTCCTTCCCCCGTGGCAATTTGTTACAGTTGTTTGCTGAAGTGCTAAAAGTTAATAAATAGATAAAATGAAAATGGTCCCCCCACCTCCACCAGTACTATCACTACCATGAAAACGTTAGCCATAAACTTGTAAGTTACGTGACAGTAAGAGCCCACTTATATCAGTCTGCTTCTTTCAAGGCTTCGGACTATTCCGTAAAGCATTTACAGAAAGAGCATGCATGGTTTTCATTATTCTTAGCCAAATAAACCATGACAAAAAGAGCAAACACGTTTATTTCACACTTTGGTCTAATTTAATTACAATGATAAAAACATAAAGGTCATATGGAAACAATTTCCAATGATTTCTTTAGTATGATTTGAGACATTTATGGAATGTTTCTCCTTGACTGTGTTTCTATCTGCAAGGTAGGATATGAGCAGACAACATCCAATGACACTTGGTGAAGAGGTGAGTCCAACTTTTCTTTCTTCAGTTTTGTAAAAATTGGTGAAACTTCCCCTCTTCATGAGAATGATTCTCCTGGTGAAATGAAGATGGCCTGCCCCTACTCCCCTCAGGACTATCACTACCATACAGACATTAGCCATAGACTAATAAGAGGCTCAAACAAGCACAAAGGCATATGAATAAGAGGAGAGCCATGGGAAAATGTTGTGAGTTGTCAATATTTAATACTTCAGTGAGCCTCTAGCTTAAGATTTCTTACAATTTAGTCCAAATTTCCAACTTTCATTTGTTTTACTGCATTAGTTTTAAATCATGAGATTCATCAGAGTTAGAGCTATCAGTCAGACCTTGCCTTTGGATTTTTTCATGCATTCTCTTCCAGAAAGTTAGTGCTGCTCATGCATCTTCTCTATGCCAATCCTCCAAATACTTTGTCATTAGTTTCTCAACTTCGTCAGCCCTTGGAGTTTCAGCCACATTTACTTCTCACTCCCAAGCACCAGAGCCTGTTTGACTCTAGTATCTTTCTGAATTTCTCCTCCTCCAAAATATTCAACATAGAATTTGAATCTCTTGTACTTTCAATACAACTTTCACTTCACTCTTAACAAAACTCATTTATAAAGAAGAAGTTATTATTTTGGCAAAGTTATGGTGCATATCTTAAAATGTCAAATAATGTACAATTTTTTAGTTAAGATTCTAATTTTCTGTTCCTCATATCTATTAGCAAATTTTAAAATATGTTTTCTTTAAACAATTTGATATTAGTACCTCTTGATTTTTATTTATTAGATGTTATCTATAAATTATTTCTTTAGATATATATGAAAGCTTAGGATTTAATTTTTTGACCATCCCCACCTTACACAAAAAAATCTTTCCAATATAGTTCTGATTTAAATTTTACTAGCTTTTTATTCAGTGTTTGAAACAGTTTACTTTTGTCAATATTTATAGCTGATTCATGCAAAATAGTATACTTTTGTTTCTTTGTCTGCCTTTTTGTTTTACTTGAAATTAATTGTATTATTTTATGTACGGACAGTTCTCAATTAAAATGTTCTTTGCGTTGAATATATTTCTTTTTAATATGTTCAAATACATTAGTTATTTTATCATCTTTAATCCTCTTTCAGAAGTCTCTCCCATAGCTTTTTATCCTGCCCTCAAATCAAGATTGCTTGGAGAAATACCAACAACCCCTGATATGCAGATGATGATATTCTAGTGGCAGAAAGCAAAGAGGAACTAAAAAAACTAAAAAACTAAAAAAACTCCTGATGATGGTGAAAGAGGAGCATGAAAAAGCTGGCTTTAAACTCAATTGCAAAAAAATGAAGATCCTATCACTTTATAGCAAATACATGGGGGAAAAGTGGAAATATTGACAGATTTCATTTTCTTGGGCTCCAAAATCACTGTGGATGATGACAGCAGCTATGAAATTAAAAGATGCTTGCTCCTTGGAAGGAAAGCTATGACAAACCTAGACAGCATATTAAAAAGCAGAGACATCACTTTGCCAACAAAAGCCCATATAGTCAAAGCTATGGTGCTTCCAGTAGTCATGCCAGATTTGAGAGTTGGATCAGGCTGAGCCCTGAAGAATTGATGCTTTCAAACTGTGATGCTCTTGAGACCCTTGAGAGTTCCTTGGACAGCAAGGAGATCAAACCAGTCAATTCTAAAGAAATCAGTCCTGAATATTTATTGGAAGGACTGATGCTGAAGTTGGAGCTACAATACTTTGGCCACCTGACATGAACAGCCAGGTCACTGGAAAAGCCCCTGATGCTGGGAAAGATTAAGGGCAGAAGGAGAAGGGACAACAGAGGTTGAGATGGTTGGATGACATCACCCCTCAGTGGACATGAGTTTGAGCAATCTCCATGAAATAGTGAAGGAGAGGGAAGCCTGGCATGCAGTAGTCCATAGGGTCTCAAAGAGTTGGATATGAATTAGCAACTGAACAACAAATAAATTAATTACTTCTGTGGGCTTCCTTGGCGGCACTAGTGGTAAAGAACCCATCAGCCTACACAGGATACATAAGAGATGTGGATTCATTCCCTGGGTTGGAAAGATCCTCTGGAGAAGGGAATGGCAACCTACTCCAGTATTCTTGCCTGGAGAAGCCCATGGACAGAGGAGCCTGGTGGGCTATAGTATGTGGGTCACAAAGAGTCAGACACTACTGAAGTGACTTGGCACACACAAGCATGCAAAGCATTCTGCACAGCTGCTGTGTTGGAATTTATGTCTTAAAAGTATTCATTTTCCATGTACATTTTGGAAATGACCAAAGCTACCTGAGAGTCTCAATCCTTTATCTTTACCAAAAATTCAAGTTCATACATCAAACTGATGATGGCATTTACTTTCTTGACCTAATTGTATAGGTATTCTAGCAATTATCCCCCCATCTCAAGCCATTACTAACCATTCCATGAGAGTCATTTAGTGATTTAAATCTTCAGCATCATTAATTTACCACCATCTACCTATCGTCAATTCTGAAAATAGAATGCTTCATCCTTCCCCAAACACCTCACCCAACCGATTTTTCCTCTTGTCACAAAGTATTGCTAGAAAAAGTTGTGAAACCACAGGATCAAATTGTATTCCAAATCTGTAATTACAACAGAGTTTACTTTTTTGTAATCTTTATTTTGCATATATAGTCAGAGTCCTAAAGCAGCAGCTAATTTTTTTCTAGGCTTCTAACACTGTCAAACAACTCTAATCATCACTTCATCGCTTCTGCAAATAAGTGGAGACAGTGACAAAAATTCTCACATTTATTCTCCCCAGTGCTTTTTCTTCTACCTTGTTATCTTCAAAGTATAACAGGCATTTCTTCCTTATTCTAATGCCACTCTGTGCCAAAGGCTCCATTTCGTCCTGCTTTCTCCCATTTTTTTTCTCCCACTTTTTCACTTTTTATTGTTTCTCACTATGGTGTCTGCAGTTTGGATCCCTTCTACACTAAAAACAAAGCAAGAATAAAACTTTAATTTACATGACTATCCTTTCAGCTTGCTGCCATATCTCTCCTCTTTTCACTGCGAGCTACTTTTCTAGTTAAGAGTATTCTACAATACTCATTGAATCTTATCCCTATCAAATTTATTTTCTATCCAGTACTTCAATAGAACTAACTTTCAAAAATAAGCAAGAAGAAGTTTCAATGATTTATTTTTCTTTCTACATCTATCTTAATATCTCTACAAGACTTAAAATTTTTTATTACAAACCCTTCTGGAAGCTCCTTCCTCCTTTGGCTCCATACCATTACATTCTCTTTGCTTTCTTCCACTATTTGGGCATATTCCTTGCTTGTTACCTTTAATAATCTTTCCTGATCATTGGAAACATATTTCAATGTTCATTCTTCAACCTATTTTGGGTTATCTCCTCCTTAGCATTTTTTTCTCTTGATATTGAATTTTCCAGTGAGTTCAGTCAGTTCAGTCACTCAGTCATGTCCAACTCTTTGCAACCTCATGAATTGCAGAACACCAGGCCTCCCCATCCATCACCAACTCCTGGAGCCTACTCAAACTCATGTCCATTGAATCAGTGATGCCATCCAACCAGCTCATCCTCTGTTGGCTCCTTCTCCTCCACCCTCAATCTTTCCCAGAATCAGGGTCTTTTCAAATGAGTCAGTTCTTTGCATCAGGTGGCCAAAGTATTGGAGCTTCAGCTTCAGCATCAGTCCTTCCAATGAATATTCAAGACTAATTTCCTTCAGGATGGACTGGTTGGATCTCCTTGCAGTCCAAGGGACTCTCAAGAGTCTTCTCCAACACCGCAGTTCAAAAGCATCAATTATTCGGTGCTCATCTTTCTTTATAGTCCAACTCGCACATTCATACATGACTACTGAAAATACCATAGCTTTGACTAGATGGAACTTTGTTTCCAAAGTAATGTCTCTGCTTTTTAATATTTTGTCTAGGTTGATCAATGACTTCAGCAGTCACTTAAATAAAATGACTTCAGAAATTAAATTTCCATCACCAGTTTCTCTTCCAGGTTGTATTGCTGCACGTGTAGCTTTCTGTTTGATTAGTTTAACATTGAAAACTGGCTTTTACATGTGGGTTATGTTTTGGACATTTTTTTCTAAAAAAACATAAATCTGAAATTTGAACATTTTAATAAATATTTTTGGAATATGATAAAAGTATTTTATTTAAAAAATATCAGATTGCAAAATTATATTGAAGTTAATACTATTTTTATTTCCTCAGCAGTTTCTGGCTAATATAGATTTTAAAGTTGTGTCTCTAAGTAAAAATATAGCAAATATAACTATATACATGGTTATATAGCAAATATAATTATATTAGTTGTTTTATATGTTTCAATAAAATATTTTTGGTATTTATTCCAAAATGAGAAAGAAAATGACCCAAATACAATGTTCTCAATTGCTTGCTTTCAATCAATTGGAAGGAGAACCTACTAAACTTGTAATTATTAGGTCATTAAAAATAAATTTTATAATAAGAATTTTTTATTTTTAATATAAAAATAAAAGAAGCTCATTAAAATAAATTTTATAACAAGAAATTTTTATTTTTAATATAAAAATAAAAGAAGCTCAAAGAATTGTCATTGGTAGCAATTTTTTTGTCCCATCATTTTTGTTTATATAAATAAATATTTTAATGTTTACATCTGTAGATAGCAATAACAAAAAAAATGAAACAGAAAGGGAGCAAAACAAATGCTGAAACTATCTCATTTTAGATTTAAGTAATATGTATTGGTAACCATCCAAACTAATTAAAAGAAAAATCCTTTTGTCTTATTGACAGATTCAGATAAAAAAATCTTTGTGCAAATAATCCTAATATTTATATGGAATGATAAATGTTGAGCACTTATGAAAACATTAGTATTCTCAGAAGCTGCTAGCAATGCAGGCATGAATCTCTATTCCAGGTCAATTAAGTCTGGCTAGAATAACAGATATGGAAAGGGCAAGTAGCTGAGACCATGTATAACTAGTGCCCTTTTGATCAAAAAAAAAAAAAGAATTAAACTTGTTTTTGAAAATTACTGAAAAATTTGGAAAAGAAAGAGATTTGAAGAAGTGGGAAAACTAATCCCACAAGAGCTATTTATCATGGACACCACTGTGGGGCATGCAGAATGCTTTGGGAGACAGTGAGCCAACTGGATTAAAGTGAAAGTAATTTTTTGGTCTAAGAAAATAAATCATTTGAAATGCAGTCTCGGTGTGGTTTTCACAGGGGTGGGCAAAGTTGATTTGGGTTGTACTAAGAAAAAGAAAACAACATTTACAACCACAAAAGAGAGTGCAAAAATTCAAACTGGCATGATGAAATCAAGAGTTTTGGAAATGGTTCATAATTCAGTTTCACTCATATCACTCAACCCAGTAGAATCAAACTTTCTCTTTCTTTCCTTCTTCCTTCCTTCTTGCTTTCTTTTCTTTCACTATTTTCTTTGTAATTCACTGGTGTTTTTCCCTTTGGATTCCTTAAATAGCATATTTATGATTGATTATGCTACTGCTGGACACTTTTTGTTTAAGATCTGATGGGAATTTTCCACTTACTAATAATTTGATATGAGATTCAGTTTATTTCCTTCCTACTGCTAAGATCATGGCATCTGCTCCTATCACTTCATGGGAAATAGATGGGGAAACAGTGGAAAAAGTGTCAGACTTTATTTTTTTGGGCTCCAAAATCACTGCAGATGGTGATTGCAGCCATGAAATTAAAAGACGCTTGCTCATTGGAAGGAAAGTTATGACCAATCTAGATAGCATATTGAAAAGCAGAGACATTACTTTGCCAACAAAGGTTCGTCTAGTCAAGGCTATGGTTTTTCCAGCAGTCATGTATGGATGTGAGAGTTGGACAGTGAAAAAGGCTGAGTGCCAAAGAATTGATGCTTTTGGATTGTGGTATTGGAGAAGACTCTTGAGAGTCCCTTGGACTGCAAGGAGATCCAACAAGTCCATCCTAAAGGAGATCAGTCCTGAGTGTTCATGGGAAGGACTGATGTTGAAGCTGAAACTCCTATACTTTGGCCACCTCATGTGAAGAGTTGACTCATTGGAAAAGACCCTGATGCTGGGAAGGATTGGGGGCAGGAGGAGAAGTGGAAGATAGAGGATGAGATGGCTGGATGGCATCACTGATTTGATGGACATGGGTTTGCGTGGATTCTGGGAGTTGGTGATAGACAGGGAGGCCTGGCGTGCTGTGCTTCATGGGGTTGCAAAGAGTCGTACATGACTGAACCACCAAACTGAACTGAACTGATGCAGTCCAGTTCAGTCCAGGACCGCAGCACACCAGGGTTCCCTGTCCATTACCAACTCCTGGAGTTTGCTCAAATTCATATCTATCAAATTGGTGATGCCATCCAACCATCTCATCCTCTGTTTTCCCCTTCTCCTCCTGCCTTCAATCTTTCCCAGCATCAGGGTCTCTTCAAATGAGTCAGCTCTTTGCCTCAGATGGCCAAAGTATTGGAGTTTTAGCTTCAGCATCAATCTTTCAACGAATATTCAGGACTGATTTCCTTTAGGATTGACTGGTTTGATATCTTTGCAGCCCAAGGGACTCTCAAGAATCTTCTCCAAAACCACAATTCAAAAGCATCAAATCTTCAGTGCTCAGCTTTCTTTATAGTTACTTACTTAGTATACTTACTGCATAGTTTTATTTAATCAAATATTGGTAGACTTAGTGGTAAATTTTTTACAAGGAAAGAAAAAAATGTTTTTGTGTTTTTCTCTTTTAAGCTCAATTTTAAATTACCTTGTTGTAATTTTTTTATTTTTTAATTTTCCCCATAGGAACTGACTGCTGTCTGATAGAATTATGCAGGGTTTATAGAAGGCAAAGTAAAAGAAATTGATTCAATAAATTACACCATAATTATACAATTCTAACATGACAGGCTGAAGTTGTTTATAAAAAATATTTGCTTTAGTGTGGTACTGACATAATGACAGAAAAGAAAATAAAGCTCAGAGATAAAAACACATATTATACATGGTCATCTGAATATTAGACAGGGATGTCAGGATTACACAATAGGGAAAGGCTAGTTTCTTCAACAAATAGTGTTGGGGGAAATTGGATATTTACATGCAAACAAATGAATTAACTGAACCTTTACACCATATAAGGAGATCAACTTAAGATGGATTTAAGACTGAAATGTAAGATCTGAAAGGTAAAACTCTTACAAGGAAACAGGAGAAAACTTTCTGACATTGGTTTTGGCAATGACTTTTTAGATAACCTACCAAAAATAAAGGGGGAAAAAGTAAAAATAGACAAGTAAACTATATTAAGCTATGGAACTTCTGCACAACAAAGCTGAATGTAGAGAAAGAAAAGGCAGTCAAGAAATTGGGAGAAAATATAAGCAAACCACAAAAAGATTAATATTCCAAATATAAAAGAATTCACACAATTTAACAGCAAACTTACTTTAAATAAAAATAACCTTATTACAAAGCAGGTTAAGTCCTTGACATTTCTCCAAAGAAGACGTATAAATGACAAATACTTATATTAACAGAAGCTGAAGGGAAGGAGGATATGCTATTTTGAAACATACTACTTTGACTTATGGATTATTTTAAGCAATCAAGACCCAGAAAATTCAGAAAACATTTTACCTCTCCTTTACATAACTACATTTCCAGTAGTCATGTACAGATTTGAGAGTTGAACTCTAAAGAAGGCTGAGCACTGAAGAATTGATACTTTTGAACTGTGGTACTGGAGAAGACTCTTGAGGGTCCCTTGGACTTCAAGGAGATCAAACCAGTCAAACCTGAAGGAAATCAGTCCTGAATATTCATTGGAAGGACTGATGCTGAAGCTGAAGCTCCTATGTTTTGGCCATGTAGTGTGAAGAGCCAACTCACTGGAAAAAAAACCTGATGCTGTGAAAGACTGAGGGCATGAATAGTAGGGGGCAACAGAGGATGAGATGGTTGGATGGCATCACCATGAGTTTGAACAAACTCCAGGAGATAGAGAAGGACAGGGAAGGCTGGTGCACTGCTGTCCATGGAGTCTCAAAGAGTTGGACATGACTTAGGGCTGAACAGCAACAACAATATACTTAAAAGGACTTAGAAACTGGATCTGTACCTGAAAAAAGAACTACCACCAGAGATAACCTTTAAAATGAAAGACCTGCCCAAAAGAAAGTCAAAATTCTAACTACAAACATCTGTTTTTATCATCCTGTGAATGCCTCCTCTTCTTTGAAGCCTCAGGTCCCTAACCCCTTCCTTAGCCTAGGATGTGAGTCCTGTAAGCCTCAGTTGCCCAATTTGTCCTTAAGTCTCCTATCTTTGAGACTGCTATATTTTAGTCATGAAGTTGTGTCTGACTCTTTGTGACTCTGTGGATTGTAGCCTGCCAAGCTTCTCTGTCCATGGGATTTCCCAGGCAAGAATCCTGGGGTGGGTTTACCAGTGAGCTACCAGGGAAGCCCAAGAAGGGTGCTGTATATATGGACTTAAGTTTGTTTTTCTCCTGCTTACCTGTCTTATGTCAATTTAATTATTAGGCCAACCAAAGAACCAAGAAGGAAATAAGGAAAAAGTTTTCTGCCCCTGCAAGTGTTCAGTATTACTAATCTTTGGAGAAATTCAAATCCAAGGTGCCATTCTTTTGCTACCTCACCTCGGGTACAATCAGTTGAGTTTAGTTCAGTTCAGCCACTCAGTCATGTCTGACTCTTTGTGACCCCCATGGACTGCAACATGGCAGACCTCCCTGTCCATCACCAACTCCCAGAGTTTACTCAAACTCGTGTTCATTCAGTCAGTGATACCATCCAACCATCTCATCCTCTGCCGTTCCCTTCTCCTCCTGCCCTCAATCTTTCCTAGCATCAGGGTCTTTTCCAACAAGTCAGTTCTTCACATAGGGTGGCCAAAGTATTGGAATTTCAGCTTCAACTTCAGTCCTTTCAATGCACACTCAGGACTGATCTCCTTTAGGATGGGCTGGTTGGATCTCCTTGCAGTCCAAGGGACTCAAGAGTCTTCTCCAACACCACAGTTCAAAAGCATCAATTCTTTGGCGCTCAGCCTTCTTTATAGTCCAACTCTCACATCCATACATGACTACTGGAAAAACCATAGCCTTGACTAGGCGGACCTTTGTTGACAAAGTAATGTCTCTGCTTTTTAATATGCTGTCTATGTTGGTCATAACTTTCCTTCCAAGGGGTAAGTGTCTTAATTTCATGGCTGCAATCACCATCTGCAGTGATTTTGAAGCCCCCTAAATAAAGTCTGATATGGTTTCCCCATATATTTGCCATGAAGTGATGGGTCTGGATGCCATGATCTTATTTTTCTGAATGTTGAGCTTTAAGCCAACTTTTTCACTCTCCTCTTTCACTTTCATCAAGATGCTCTTTAGTTCTTCTTCACTTTCTGCCATAAGGGTGGTGTCATTCTACATATCTGAGGTTATTGATATTTCTCCCGGCAATCTTGATTCCAGCTTGCAGTTCAGCCAGCCCAGCATTTCTCATGATGTACTCTGCATATAAGTTAAATAAGCAGGGTAACAATATACAGCCTTGATGTACTCCTTTTCCTATTTGGAACAAGTCTATTGTTCCATGTCTATATCTAACTGTTGCTTCCCGACCTGCATATAGATTTCTCGGAAGGCAGATCAAGTGGTCTGGTATTCCCATTTCTTGGAGAATTTTCCATAGTTTATTGAGATCCACACAGTCAAAGGCTTTGGCATAGTCCATAAGAAAGAAATAGATGTTTTTCTGGAACTCTCTTGCCTTTTCAATGATTCAGCAGATGTTGGCAATTTAACTCTGGTTACTCTGCCTTTCTAAAACCAGCTTAAACATCTGGAAGTTCATGGTTCATGTATTGTTGAAGCCTGGCTTGGTGACATTTGAGCATTACTTTACTAGCATGTGAGATGAGTGCAACCGTGTGGTAGGATTTTAGGATTTGAAATTATCATATTAGAATTTGAAATAGCTCAACTGGAATTCCATCACCTCCACTAGCTTTGTTCATAGTGATTCTTCCTAAAGCCCACTTAATTTCACATTTCAGAATATCTGGCTCTAAGTGAGTGATCATACCATCGTGATTATCTGGGTTGTGAAGACCTTTTTTTTATAGTTCTTCTGTGTATTCTTGCCACCTCTTCTTAATATCTTCTGCTTTGTTAGGTCCATACCATTTCTGTCCTTTATTGAGCCCATCTTTGCATGAAATGTTCCCTTGGTTTCTCTAATTTTCTTGAAGAAATCTCTAATCTTCCCCATTTTATTGTTTTCCTCTATATCTTTGCATTGATCACTGAGGAAGGCTTTTTATCTATCTTTGCTATTCTTTGGAACTCTGCATTCAAATAGGTATATCTTTCCTTTTCTCCTTTGCTTTTCACTTCTCTTCTTTTCACAGCTATTTATAAGTTCTCATCAGACAGCCATTTTGCTTTTTTGCATTTCTTTTTCTTGGAGATGGTCTTAATCCCTTTCTCTTGTACAATGTCACGAATCTCCATCCATAGTTCATTAGGAACTCTGTCTATCAGATCTAGTCCTTTAAATCTTTTTCTCACTTCCATTGTATTGTCATAAGGGATTTGATTTAGATCATAGCTGAATGGTCTAGTGGTTTTCCATATTTTCTTCAATTTAAGTCTGAGTTTGACAGTAAGGATAACAATGGCTATTCTCAAAAGAAAAACAAGGGACAATAAATATTGATGAGGCTATGATAACTGGAATTCCTGTACACTGTTTTTGGGAGCATCAAAATTTTAATAATTATGGATACCAGTATGGATGCTCCTCAGAAAAAAACTAAAAATAGAGTTGCCTTACAATCCAACAACCCAACTCCTGGGCATATATCTAGTCAAAATTCTAATTCAAAAAGATACATTCATTCCTGTGTTCATAGTTGCACTATTTACAATAGTCAATACTGTCTGTTATTATTGTATGCCCACAAACTAGAGTCTTATACAGTTTTTATAAATGATCATTATAATTGTTGATACAGAATGTTGTTTACTATTTTCTGTTTAGTAAAAATATCAGCATTTATGAGTACACTTATGAAGTGGATTGTGTGTGTCTATTTGCTTAGAATAACCTCTAGAATAATATAAATGTTACCAAGACTAAAACTGAATTCCTCTGCTTGGCTGACATACCATGGAATGTTGTATTTTAACTTTAAGAATCAAATATAAAAAGCAATGCCCTAACATTGGTTAAAATTAATTAACTATGTGGACTGTACTGGAAGATCTAGCTATATGGATTAAATAGTACCACTAAAAAATATAAATATTTTCAAATCTTAAGCTTTCCCTTTTCTATAAATATTCAGATAAGAACTAAATATTCTGCCACATGGTGAAATTTTTACTTTTGAGTACAAGCCTATACATAGAAAAAATTATCATTAGGCTAACTTTTTCATCAAGTACTATATATATCTATCAGATTATAGGTAGTCTGAATAGGTGCTAAGAATACAAAAATAGACATTGCTTACTTGGCAGTAAACAAGGCCCAGGTATATTACACACTATACTATAATGGGAAAGATGCTTAGTTAGACTCATAATAGCTATGATTCATATAACATTCCATGTGCACTTCGCACATATCTCATTTCTGATGATGACTCTGCCCAATAGGTAAGAAATAATATTTAGCAATCATAAAATTGGAGTGCAGAGTTTCAGTACTTTTCTTAATTTCACAGGCTGATAAGTATTAAGGCAATAATTTTAAACTAGATCTTCAAATTAAGTCTCACACATATACATATTCAATTAAAGTTTTGTCTGTATTCCAGGAAATGGCTACTGTTCATTTTAATGAATGAAAAGTATTTGAAAGATTAGCTACACATTGTATACTCAGATTGGTATTGATACATCTTTTCTTTGTATCTTCAACATAAAAGTTTAAAATGTCAATGTGAAATAATTACCTAAGGTCTTTAATAGTCACAAATAAATACAAAAAGTTGTTTTTCTTTTTCTTTCATTTTAACACTACAGCTGTGACTTCATTGTGCCATGACTGTATCCCCATCATAAAACCTATAACATTTTCTTGAAGTTGTTTTTAATGTCAACTCTGTGAGGGTAGTGGTTATTTCATATAAATCTTATTTTCTCTCTTCTCTAGATTACATTCTAGCACATACAATATGCTCAAAAGTTGTTTATTAAACAATTAAATAGGTGTTTCAGATCTTAACATTATTATATGTCAGAAACTAAAGACATAGTGAGTTATATTATTTCTAGTTAATCTTCAAAGTTCATGCTTTATAAAGAGAAACCTTAAACTTATGCTTCTTGAAAGATTTTGCTTGATTTACTATTGAAAGTTTTATTTCATAGTTAATTGTATTTAGCAATTTTATCTTCATTTTGTTTTTTCATCTGTAAGTCTTAGGTAAAAGTTATTCCAAATAGTTTATATATTGGAAAATAACATTAGATATATTCATTCCATTTATTCATATACATTCATATATTATAGTTCATTATAATATAGATATTAGTGTATATCATAGTCCAATAATGACTCTAATAGGCCAACTATAATTGAAAATCCTCTTAAATTCATATTTACAAGGGGAAACAGTATAGCTGTGAGCACATTTCTCTAGATTCACATGACACACTCTTTACCTAATTGGCAATTGAAAATGCAGTTACAAATATATTTCCTTGGAGACTGTAGTTTTGGAAACCCATTGCAAAATATAATCCTTGATTATCATCATTGCTTAAGTGGCAATCCAATGTATGCGAACATATAGTTTTTCCTGTAAGTAATCCCTGGAAAAAGTAAGTTTATTGACCTAAAAGCAGTATATATCCATAAGGCCAGAAAATATTTTTTTTTTCCAAAGGTGTGTTCAGGGAACACTGTAGAGATTAAATTTAAAACTCCTCTTAAATGGTTCATGGAATGGCATTAATAGCTAGTCCAAAGGGACTTATGCTAATCTACTTTCTTGGCTAAAACTAAGGATTTAATGAAAGCGATTTTATTAAAGGGTGGATAAAACAGAGTTTATTTTTGCAATGTTTTGGTAGGAAATACTGCTATAGGTGATGTAACAAAACTACACCAGGACTCTTGTGTGGTATTTTCACAATACAAGTAAAGAAACAGATATATTTGCTTTCAGGGCCACAAGGAATTTGACTGTTGCCTTAAAAAAATACCACAGGCAGAAGTGAGCTAGTTTGTGGTTCACCTTTTTCTAGTGATAAATGGGAATTATGGGCTCCAGGGCATTCTTCTAAGCTTCTGTGAAACACTTCTCCCTGCATCTAGTTGCAAAAATAGAGTAAAATCTTAAGTAACTGTAATGAAGGGACCTGTTCATTTTTGCTGCTTCAGTCCCTCTATTGAATCCCTTTCTATTCTCCTGTTCCATCCACCTCAAGTGACAGTCTTTTTATTTCTGCATCATGCTGTGCTCCATTTTATCTCAGAATTTCATCACAAGCCATTCTCTCTACCTGGAATTTCTTCACCAGTTCTTTGAATAGTTGATTCCCATCTCTGTCTTTAGATCTTATTAATAAATTAAATGTTAGCTCCTCACTAATTTAGACCACTGAACTTTTACCAGTTGTTGTCACAATGTCATTAACTCTATCATAAAATCTTTTTTTCCTTGATGATTTTTCACACTTGATATTGATTCATTTATTTGTATATTGTTGTATGTGATTCTCCATACCTCCCTTCTTACCACCCAGGGACCAATATCATAGTTAACACATACCTGATGATTTATAAATATTTATACATTTAAGGGATTGGATTGCTTAAGATCTTTTTAATTTCTGTGGTAGCAGTGTAATGTTGAGGAAGAATCAAATCATTGAAAGAAAGGAAGGAAGAAAGAAAGAAGCCCTAATTGCTACATAGTGGCCACACCCAAGAAGTGTGTGCGGTTCCGCCCATATTCCCACACTGTGTATGTGTGCTAAGACATGTCCGACTCTGCAGTGCTATGAACTGCAGCCCACCCAGCTTCTCTGTCCATGGAATTCTCCAGGCAAGAATACTAGAGTGGGTTGCCATGCCCCCCTTCAGGAGATCTTCCCTGACCCAGGAATTGAACCCTCATCTCTTACATCTCCTTCATCATCAAGTGTGTCCTTTACCACGAGTGCCATCTGGGAAGCCAGTTCCCACACTGTATACAAGTTATATCTACTATAAGGAAAAGTGACCCCTATGATAATAAACTTGAGATAGACAAGGCGTTCAGATGAAAAAACAAAAATGAATTATAATCAGTATACCATTGTATCTTCACCTCCCACGTAAACACATCACATTACCGGTAGTATTGATCTTCCCTGTTGTGAAGTACTTAATGTATAGTAGATGTTCAGTAAATATTTCCTGAATGCATGTATTTAATAATTCTAAAATTTTAATCTGGGAAACATGCAAATAAATTTTATGAAAATTTACTAACCACAAGGACTGAGGCAAAAGTATTTCTGATTAACTTGATCACTTGGAAAATGCATTTTACTACTTCAATCTCAAAATATACTGTAAATAGTAGTGGTATTGTGATTTTCAGTGCTATCCTAGTTATGCTGGTTGTAAATAACGTAAATTTAAAGCAGAAAACCTGAATCAATAATATCAGAAGAACATTTCTTCTGTGTTAAAGAGGTGTATTAGGTCCAATTGAATTCAGTTTAAAACCCAGTTTGGGCGATATTGGCTGAGCCTCTGGGCAACTACATAGAGCCTCTAAGCCAGAATTTGTTCATTTACAAAAGGAATATACCACACCTGGTTTATCTAATTATCTGGAAATAGTTTCAAAATCCCAATGCTCTAGGATGATTCCTTAGAATCTTAAGGCTTGTGATGTTGAGAACATTGTCAAGATCGACACACTTAAAGAATCTGGCAGTTTAATGAGAGAATTAATAGATAGCAATGTTGTGACAAATAGTTGATAATTTTAAAACTAATGTTATATTAAAATATTACTGAAATATCAATAAATCACAGCAAGTACTAGTTCAGGCTTCCCAGGTGGCATTAGTGGTAAAGAGCTTGCTTACCAATGCAGGAGACATAAGAGATGCAGGTTCTCCCCTAGAAGAGGGCATGGCAATCCACTCCAGTATTCTTGCCTGGAAAATCCCATGGACATTGGAGCCTGGTGGGCTAAAGTCTATAGCGTTTCAAAGAGTCAGATGTGACTGAAACAACTTAACACATAAGTACTAGCTTTTGTTTAAGATTTCAAACTCCACAATGTAAAGCAACTATACTCCAGTAGAAGTTAATTTAAAAAAAAATAAAATAGGTAACCAACAAAGACCTATTGTACAGCACAGGGAACTCTGCTCGGTATTCTGTAATAACCTAAATGGGAAAATAATTTGAAAAAGAATTGATACATGCAGAGACTTCACAGTTGGCACTAGTGGTAAAGAGTTTACCTGCTAATGCCAATGCAAGAGATGTGGGATACATATAGGATACATATACGTATGTAACTGAATCACTCTACTATACATCTGAAACTACCATGTTTTTAATCAAGTATACTTCAATATAAAGTTAAAATTAAAAAAAAAAATTCAAACTCCGAGTGAACCAAATAATAACTTTACACTCTGATCATTTTCTAAAGTTTTGGTATCACACACATCATTTTGCCACTTGTGTGCAAAATAACTCGTGAGGGGATTTTGAAGAGTGTAGCAAAATTTTCCCAACCCCCAAATGTCACTCACTGACTTCTGGGACTCCAATCCCCTAATATTACCAAGAGAAAATATTCAAGTTTTGTTGTTAAATGCAAATTAAGAAGTTATAAGTCTGAACCATATGAAGCTACTGTTCTGTGTAAAAAAACAAACATAGACAATTTGATATGGTTAAACTTTCATATTTAATCCACAACCAGACATTAACATCTTATGAGAAAGCATTTGTCAGATTATCTACCCAGTAGGAAATGAAGGAAGATATGCCAGGATGGGGGAATGAAGAGATGGAAAAAGGAGTTCTAAAAGTTCCAGACTCAGGTAATGGGGTTCCTTTATAATGGTACCATAATGCAATCACTAAACAGAAATATAATGGAATAACTTGGTTTATGATGAGTTACAAAGAGGAGCAAAAGCAAGTTAAGACATTTTTAAAGAAAAAGTAATCAAGAAGACAGATTCAGAAGGTGATTAGGTCTTAGCCAGACGTGACATTTCTGGTGTCATTCATCAGACTCTAATGAATTTTTCTTTGAAGAATCTGTCAGATAAGAATACCATGATTTCTTCAGCATTAGGGTATATGCATAAAACTGATACTTCACACATACACACACACACACACACGCACACAAATAACCTCACAAACCTGATTTAGAAAGACATAGTAATTTTTGCTCTTGAAACTTACTAAAAAAAGCAAGTTATAATTAATATTAATGACTCATATTTTTACAAAATAAAAGTAAATTTATATATCATACATTGAGGTCAGATGTTTCTTTCCTCCATTTAATTCCCTGGGACTTCCTCATTCTGGTTATTAAATACAAAGGAATAAAATCTCCTTAATAGACATTATTTTAAAA
The DNA here is from genome assembly GCA_007570785.1 of Antilocapra americana. Classification (NCBI taxonomy): domain Eukaryota; kingdom Metazoa; phylum Chordata; class Mammalia; order Artiodactyla; family Antilocapridae; genus Antilocapra; species Antilocapra americana. Next base: position 4,122,814 of record ML664170.1, on the reverse strand, counting down.
ATGAGCAAAAGTATCACTGGATTCAAGTTAATCATAATAACAAAATTAGAGTAAACCAAGTTTTGAATAGCTTTCCTCAGTTTAGTGAGAAACTTTTGTTTTGCTCTTATTTCAATTCAGTACATGATGTTTAAAAAGAAAAGAAAAACATTTTTTAAAGCTCTCAATGATCTATTTTTTCTTTCAGAGTTACCAGGACAATTCCCCTTCTTTCTATCTAGCCATGCAACTTTCTGTTCTTCTGCTAAAGTCAAAATTGAAGGATAGAAAGTAGATACATCTGCCCTGGGCAAATACAGTCAGTGTTTCTTCCACAAACACAGACTCCCATGACAACCAAACAGAAAGGAGGGGGAAAATGAGAAGCCAGGGATATTAAATTTCTCTTAGACCCACCACCTGATTCTCATTTGACCCACAGTCTGGGTCTTATTAAGCCCAGATCTCTTTTATTCCCATTGCGTTTTACAAGTGGGGCATATGGAATCCTAAAGATTCATATTTTTCCATGTTACTGAACAAGGATCCTAGCAAAACAAGAGAATACTTTTGAAGCCATTTTATCTCCATCTTTTTTAGGTTGTTGGTTTCTTCTGCAGAGACTATCAACTCCAGCTGTGTGAGAGGACACCTGTCTAACAGAACAAGCCTTAGATTACTAATTCATTTCACATGGGTCACCAAACTAATATCAAATAACAGTAGCTCTTGTTTATTACCAGCTTAGATCAGATTCAAAATGGAGGCCCCAAGCTAAAAGACTTAACCTCCAGCCCCTTTACCCTGGGTCATTTCCAATCTGTCTCTAGGGCACTTTTAATTAATGACAGAGTGAAAAGAATTATAAATTCCAGCATTCCCATATACCATCCCTTATGGATGTCCAACTCACTAACAGCGAAGAAGGTTTTCCATTAACTTGTATTTGTTCATGTGATTGCACGTAGACAAACCAAATTAAGTGGTGACAAGAGGAAGCAATTGTCTTGAAAATTCATGCTAAAATAGAAATATTTCAACCGAGGATTGGGAATTTACCTTTTGAGATTGGAGAATTCTGCCAGATGATGTCCTTGCATTAAATTTAACTTTGCATGTGCTGAAGCCAAAGGGCAAAGGAAAGGAGAAAGTGAAGGTTATTATCCAGAGCATTAAAATGCAGCCATCCAACAGTGAGAGAAATAGGAGAAAGCTATAAGCCAGATTTATCTAATTCAGCAATTAGCCAAAATCTAAAGTTGCCTATGATATAAATATTGGTAGAGCTATTGCAGAGTGGGAAAATAGAATTATTGGACACTAACTTTGCAAGTAGTCTCTCTCTCTCTCTATATATATATATATATATTTTTTTTTTTCATGGAACACTCCAAAGTTAAAGAAAGTTATATAACAGCCTAACATCTTTTCTGAATTCCTTTGACCATGTCCAGGATGCTTGTAGCTTTGTTTTAAACTGGTGAGATGCAGTATTTAGAATCAGACAGTTGTGTGTAATACAATGGAAGTCTTTCTAAAGCTACTTCTGAAACAGGTACCTGAATTTACTATACAAACAGAAGCACCAACCACATAGCTAAGTCTGCCCCATGCTAGGTTCTTCCACATAAATTTTATTTTCACAGCAATATGAGGGCAGTAAGATCCCCTGGAGAAGGAAACAGTAACCCACTCTAGTACTCTTGCCTGGAGAATCCCATGGACTAGCCTGATGGGCCTACACTCCATGGGTTCATAAAGTGTCAGACATGACTAAGTTACTAACTTTCTTTTCTATTATTATATCTATTGTATAGATAAACTGTGCTAAGTTGCTTTAGGCGTTTCCGACTCTTTGCAACCCCATGAACTGTAGCCCTCCAGGTTCCTCTGTCCATGGGATTCCTTAGGTGAGAATACTGGAATGGGTTGCCATGCCCTTCTCCAGGGGATCTTTCCAACCCAGAGATTGAACCTTAGTCTTCTGTGGGCCCTGCATTGAAGGCAGATTATTAACCACTGAGCTATTATGGGCTTCCCTCATGGCTCAGATGGTAAAGCATCTGCCTGCAATATGGAAGACCCAAGTTCGATCCCTGGGTTAGGAAGATCCCCTGGAGAAGGAAATGGCAACCCACTCCAGTACTCTTGCCTGGAAAATTCCATGGATGGAGGAGCACGGTAGGTTACAGTCCATGGGGTTGCAAAGAGTCGGACACAACTACGCAACTTCACTTTCTTTCTTTCTTTCGTATGAATATTAATTCTTTAGTGTATATAATTCTAAAAGCCTAGTCATCTGTTACATGTTGAATTGTGTCTCCCCCCAAAGGTATTTTGAAGTAGTAGCCCTCAGTACACGTGAATGTGACTCTATAGGGTCTTTGCAGGTTTAATCAAGTTAGGATAATGTCATTGCACTGGGTCTTAATTCAATGTAATTGATGTCCTTATAAAAAGAGGAAAATTTGAACACAGACATAGGGATCTGGGGAAAATGCTATGTGAAAACTGAGGCAGAGACTGAAGTGATGCATGTATAAGTCAAGGAATGGCAAGGAATTCTGGTCCTCACCAGAAGCTAGAAGACAGACTTGGAACAGATTCTCTTTCAGAGGAAATCAGCCCTGCCAACATGTTAATTTTGGACTTCTGGCCTCCACACTGTTTGAGAATAAACTTCTGTTGTTTCAAGGCACCTAGTTTGTGGTACTTTGTTATGACAGCCCTAGCAAACTAACATATCATTCAATAGAGGAGAGAGAAAATAACAGTGAAGAAATTAATTTTATATAGAAAGCAAATTTAGACAGTGCCAGAATAAACCTCTTTTGTGTTTCTTTAGGTAAACACAGCTAAAATATTTCCAGCAGGAAAGGGGGACCTTATAAACTTTTATTTTGAGTTATATTCTAAAAATATAGTAACTCCCTTATTAAAGATGGGGCTTCTCTGGTGGCTCAGATGGTAAAGAATCTGCCTGCAATGCAGCAGACCCTAGTTTGATCCCTGTGTTGGGAAGATCCCCTGGAGAACGGAATGGCTACACACTCCAGTATTCTTGCCTGGAGAATTCCATGGACAGAGGAGACTGGCTGGCTACAGTCCATGGGGTCACAAAGAGTTGGACACACCTGAGTGACTAACACATTTTGCAGATCCTTTTACTTGGAGAATTCCTAAATTCTCAACCTATCAGTGCCTTTCATACCTCAAACTCTTAAAAGATGTCTAATGATTAAACATATGATTCTTTTTCCTTTGTATACTTATCTCACCTTGCTTCCATGTACAGCTATCCCGTAACACTCCAGCTAAATGGAACTCCTCATTATTTACCCAAACATGCCTTACTCTTCCCCAGTTTTTTCCCTTTACTTATGCAGAGACCAGCATGCTAAAGGACACGCTTTCTTCCCTTTTCTCTAATGTCAACATATTTAAATCCTTCTCCACATTAAAACTATCTGACAAGACATCTCTTATGTCAATCCTTTACTGATTACACTCATTATAGCGACTTCGAGTTTGTTATTCCTCTTCTCTAGCAATCTGTGACATTTCTAGTGTTCTGCTTTGCCATGTGATATTATGAGTGTTCATCTTATCCCACTACTGTTTCAGGAATCTCTTGGATCAGGAGGTATTTCTGCTCACTTTTTGATTTTGCCCCACCTCCAGCACCTAGCATAATACCTTACACAGACTTGGTCCTCTATAAATATTTGCTGAATTGATTTTAGGTTTGAATTAAGCAGCACAGGATCTCTTGGGTAGAAAAATCACATTGCAAATGGCATGCTTGTATTGCTCAATATTGCTGCACCAATGGAGCAAAGAATATGCTGCAAATTCTTCATATAAATGGTAGGAGGAAGGGAAGAAAAGGTACTTTCATAAAAGGTTGTCTACAATCAGAGGAAATAAAAGAAGCAGGCAAATGCTATAGAATTTTTTCCCTAACCAATAACGGTGATTCACTTTTCTGGTTAGCATTTCTGTTAGATTCCAGTGTTAGATTCAAAATAAGGCTAATTTGCATTGGCATAGTGACTTAACTCACTAGTGTATTATTACTGTGTAAGCAGGTGTACATGCGACTACAAATAAATGCTTGCTGATGGAATCCCAGCAGGGCTTCTGATGAGTTTTCATTTTGTTGAACCTTACCCAGGAAATTACTGTGTAAAAGGTTTGCTATTAGTTCTTTGCCTGAAATATCGTTTAGCTACACCTGGCCAAATTCATGGCAATTATACTAACTATACTAAGAGGACATTCCAAATTTCATCAGTCTTTTATATCCATTTTCGCAAATTGATTACTGAAATAATAGAAATATACAAATGCACAAATCACAAAAGGTACACATTAAGACAAACAGCATTGAAGAGTCAAGACAACTTCTAAAAAGAGGATAATTAAAGTCAAACTTTTCTTAGAATAGAACCCACACTATAAGTTATCAACACTAAGCTTCAAGCTACTGCTTACTAATGATGTAAATTTTATGTGCCTTAATTGCAGCCCTACATATTCTTACATGGAGAGATTAAAATTTTTTCTGTATTATGTGATACATTAAAAAGCTGACAATAAAAATTGGGCTCTTAGTGTCATAGCACATAACCACATATATCAAATTTTTACCACTGCTAATTATGTGAAATGAGCAAAGCCACTATATATTCATGGCTGTGTTATAATGAATTTTGTTATGCTTATTCCAATATCGATTTGGGTTTAAAAACATTTTGATCAATAGTCACTGTGTGTCTCCTCTGTATGAGGCTCTCCAGGAAAGGTTTAATTACAAAGAATATAGGATAGTCTCTGATTTCAAGGTTTTCACACATTTTGAAATGGGAAATGAGGTAATATTCCCATTAAAAGATAATATAAAAATATAAGACAATGTATGCCAAATGCTGGCTCCAAGAGATGGTAGAGTGAGAGAACCAGGAGAGGAAGAAGTTGGGGAAGGTTCCATAAAATAGAGTGACCACATGCCCTGATTCGAATGGAAGAATTATAATTTATACCTATATCCCTAGTGTAATAATTAATATTATTCACTTTTATTCTCAAAAATGCTTTGACATAAATGATAATTATGTGTGCAGATAGGCAACTATAGCCTTGAAGAAAAGGTAGAATTCAAATAAGTAGAAGCATTTCTGGAAATCTAAGACAGGTAAATGGTATATGCAACAGAATGAAAAAGAATCATAGTGATCAAAAGTTTGGATGAAACAGTATTTTGTGCAAGGAGGTCTTGTCTGTGTTGCCAACTGCAAACAGATTTCGTTGGAGGTCTAGCTCTCTTGATGATGTCCTTCCAGACTTCTGTGAAGACAATAAGGCTTTTTCCAGAGTGTGTTTTAAGGACCATGGAGAAGGAAATGGCAACCCACTCCAGAATTCTTGCCTGAAGAATCCCTTGGATGGAGGAGCCTGGTAGGTTACAGTCCATGGGGTCGCAAAGAGTTGGACACGACTGAGCGATTTCACTTTCACTTTATGCTGAATACATGGCAGGAATCATCAGGGGACATAACAATTTCACACAGTATCAAATGTCTCCTGCCAAAGGTAGCCAAGTTAACAACAATATAAAACAAACAGAATGTCCAGTCAAACTAGAATTTCATATAATCAATGAATATTTATTTTTTAGTATAAGATATTTCAAAATATTGCCTGTGACATAAAGTACAGCCCTTTTTTGGTATTACTCAATTATTTCATGAAATATTGTTATATTAAAAAATTACCTTTGTGTGAAATTCAAATTTGACAGTACATTTTGTATTTTAACTACAAATGTATTCCTGCTTCATGTCAGCCTCCAGGGATTTCTCTTGACAATTTCTATCTCTAATGAAACTTTATTCCTTGATCCAGAAGACAAACTTCCTTCATTTTCAAAGGAAATTTCTGTTTTGAGCTTAAGAAGTTTGCATGAGGAATTTTGCAACTGTTTAGTGATGCTTTTCCCAAATACATCTTTAGGTATAAATTTATTTATTATATGCTATGAATTAAAACTTAAATCCCAATTTTTAATTTAGATTACTTCTGTAAAGTGACAAACAATAACTTAATGATCTAACACAAGTTTGATTGATACTTTTTTTCATCATAGGCAACTCTAAAATTTCAATCAATAAATAGAAACAGATGGTACAATGTAATGTTTATTGATTTGATGCATTTTCTCAGTTCTCTTACAAAATGGCCCTGAGAAGTATTTACCACATCATATACATGAGTAAACAGACTCAAGGCAGTTTGGGGCTGCATTTCAAAGTCTTCATAGCCCATAGCTAATTAATGGAAATGTTATTAACTTTTGAACCCAAAGTCCATGATGGCAAATTTAGCCAATTTATTTACATTATAATATAACCATTTCCAATGGAGCGATGGACATTGCTTGTCGTTATTCTTAAGTGACTCAAAATTTCCTGAATTGCAAATAATGTATTATTGTTTTCTGATTCAGTTCAGTTCTGTCGCTCAGTCATGTCTGACTCTTTGTGACCCCATGGACTGCAGCATGCCAGGTTTCCTTGTCCATCACCAACTCCAGGAGTTTATTCAGACTCATGCCCATTGATGAGTGATGGGCATCCCACGATGCCATCCCACGATGCCATCCCACGATGCCATCCCACGATGTTATCCCCTTCTCCTCCCACCTTCAATCTTTCCCAGCATCAGGGTCTTTTTCAATGAGTCAGTTCTTTGCATCAGGTGGCCAAAGTATTGAAGTGTCAGCTTCAACATCAGTCCATCCAATGAATATTCAGGACTGATTTCCTTTAAGATTGACTGGTTGGATCTCCTTGCAGTCTAATGGACTTTCAAGAGTCTTCTCCAACACCACAGTTCAAAAGCATCAATTCTTTGGTGCTCAGCTTTCTTTATAGTACAACTCTCACATCCATGCATGATTACTGGAAAAACCATAGCTTTGACAAGATGGACCTTTGTTGGCAAACTAATGCTTTTTAATATGCTGTCTAGGTTGGTCATAACTTTTCTTCCAAGGAGCAAGTGTCTTTTAATTTTATGGCTGCAGTCACCACCTGCAGTGATTTTGGAGCCCCAAAATTAAAGTTTGTCACTGTTTCCAATGTTTCCCCATCTATTTGCCATGAAGTGATGGGACCAGATGCCATGATCTTTATTTTCTCAATGTGGACTTTTAAACCAACTTTTTCACTCTCCTCTTTCACTTTCATCAAGAGGCTCTTTAGTTCTTCTTCACTTTCTGCCATTAGTGTGGTATCATCTGCATGTCTGAGGTTATTATATTTCTCCCAGCAATCTTGATTCCAGCTTGTGATTTATCCAGCCCAGCATTTCTCATGATGTACCCTGCATATAACTTAAACAATCAGGGTGACAATATACAGCCTTGACATACTCCTTTCCCTATTTGGAACTAGTCGGTTGTTTCATGTCCAGCTCTAACTGTTGCTTCCTGACCTGCATACAGGTTTCTCAAGAGACAAGTCAGATGGTCTGGTATTCCCATTTCTTTCATAATTCTCCACAGTTTGTTGTGATCCACAGAGTCAAAGGCTTTGGCATAGTCAATAAAGCAGAAATAGATGGTTTTCTGGAACTCTCTTGCTTCTTCTATGATCAAATGGGTGTTTCCAATTTGATCTCTGGTTCCTCTGTCTTTTCTAAATATAGCTTGAATATCTGGAAGTTCACAGTTCAGATACTGTTGCAAATACTGGCTTGGAGAATTTTGAGCATTACTTTACTAGCATGTGAGATGAGTGCAATTGTGCAGTAGTTCGAGCATTCTTCGGCATTGCATTTCTTTGGGATTGGAATGAAAACTGACTTTTTACAGTCCTGTCACCACTGCTGAGCTTTCCAAATTTGCTGGCATATTGAGTGCAACACTTTCACAGCATCACCTTTTTAGGATTTGAAATAGCTAAACTAGAATTCCATCACCTCCACTAGCTTTGTTCATAGTGATGCTTCCTAAGGCCCACTTGACTTTGCATTCTAGGATGTCTAGCTCTAGGTAAGTGATCACATAATCTGATTAAATACATGAATATTCTCAGTCTTTTCTCTTTTTATTAATAAAAATAATAGTGACAATATTTAACATGTATCAAACAATATGCTAGATATATTACATGTTCTACTTTACTCAAGGTTATTAAACTGTCATTGAATGATTTTACTCAGTAATCAAGACTCCCTTAAACCATTTGAACCCTGAAAAATAACACATGGACATAGCTTTTTGTGTTGTGTGACTTCAGCTTTATTTGGGGCAAAATGAGGACTACAGCTGAAGAGATAGTACCTCAGATAGCTCTGAGAAACTGCTCCAAAAAGTCAAGGAGGGAAGGTCCATATATGTGATTTTGGTGAGGCAATCAAGCACTTATCTTTACAAAAGATTTTCTGCTAGCCTTGAGAAAATGTTGTCACCAAGAAGGTGCTTTTCTAGATATGAGGAGATGTAGGGATTGTGCCCATAAAATCAGTTCCTAAAGACAGCTAACTATCTGAAGACTTGTTTTGTCAGTTTTCTTGGAGCACAGAGTGTCTCATTCTTGTTTTCCACCCTGAATTCCTTTCAGGGCATGTTGAAACAGCACAGAATTCAATCCCTGCAGAGGCAGATGGCAAGTGCCCTTGGCAAATGCCTATGGCTATGGTTATAAATTTGGGAGGCATTACATGATCATTTTGTCCCATGGTCTTAGGAAGACTCACTGTTAGGTCTGGCAAAGGCCAGTCAATGTGCTATTACTGGACCAGGTCTTCATAATCAAAGATCTCTGGACATCTGTCTTCTAATTATGGTCCAGGAAAATAGTCCCTTTTATTGCATCTTAGAGTTACACTATTATAATCATTGATCCCATGTAGAACTATTTATTTGATCAACAGGTTGAAGTCATCATTATTTTCATTGGAAGCTCAGTCACATATCTGGTAATACAAGAAATAATAATCTTGTAAAACAGGCAAAATACAAACAATATAGCTTATAACATTAATGGAGTTATAAATGAATACTTAGGCCAAGAACTTCCCATGCCAAACTAGTTTTTGAAGACTGAGAGAGAATCACTTCCAGCAGAAATCTGATTTTTCATATGGTTCATCAATTGCCTTATATTAGAGGATTCATCGGGTACAAAAACACAGCATTCAGTTTGAATTATGGCACAGATGCCTCCCTGAGATGCCTCAAGGATGTCAAGGGCCATGCGGTTTTGTAGCATTGCCTTTCTCATCATAGAGACCTCAGAGGTCAATAGGCTAACTGCCCATTTACTACCATCTAAAGCCTGTTAGGTGAAAGTTATTAATGTTTCAGTATGGTTGCTTATATCCTCCAATCCTACTGAAGGCATAAAAATAGCTAATAAGTGGTCAGAGCAGTGTAATACAGATCTTTGGCCCATCGGGCTCATACCAATGGCAGATGGCTGGGGTCACCTCTAATTTGTTACATATATGACTTTGAGTCCCTCACGGATATAACCTTTTGACAGGTGCCACCAGAAATATGCTTTTATGTCTTAATGTTATCAATCTGATGGACATACAGTTCTATATCAAGGGACATATTTTGAAAGCTGAAAAACAACAATTCTCAGCAATTAAAAAGGTAAATTCTCCATGGCTAAAAATAAATACTAAAAAAAATTTAAATATTGAAGCACCAAGCTTTCTGTTGATAATCATATATGTTTATAAGAAATTATCTTAATGTTACAGCTTATAGAAAGCAATCCTATAAACTCAGTGAACAAAGAGCAAAGAGCACCTGATCACAGAAATTGCCAAAAACTTACAGTCTTGTTTTCAAAGAACAAACTCTAGTCCAACATCAGCTACTTTTAGTCCTGAAAGTCTTTACAACTTCACAGGCATCTTTCTTGGCTTTCTTCCCTTGTGGCTACCTGCCTATCTGTGGAGAGTAGAAGGTAGTTTCTCACCATTCTGAGCTATTCTTTGGTTTCCTCATTTCCTTTGTGACTACACCAAACCAAAAAGACCTATTTCAATCTCCTTTGGTTCCAGTCTTTAATCTGAATGGTTGATATTAATCTAATGCAACAGATTGTATAGGAAGTGTGATAACCAATAAATTATTTCAATAGTCAAGCATAGCTCACCCAACATATATAATAATAACTATATTCGGGGGGAGGATAACCTCTTTACTTTTAGTCCAATAGAATTACAATGCTCTAGACACACACTTATCATAAATAATGTTCTTCCATGATCACTACAGAATATAATTAAGAAAAAATTCCTATTGGAGTATTTTCTATTACAGATAGTGAAATCTGAGTATGACCTAAAAGTGACATAAAAATTCTTAGCAATCATTGACACATATGTGAACTATTCAAGCGAATGGCCCAAGTAAATGAGAAGAGCATGGAAGGAAAAAGGTGAAAGTCAAATATAAGGACATTTTTACTGCATTATTTTTGTATTAAATATCTAATTTTAGAATGTATAAAGTAGCACTTCATTGTCTAGAAATTGAGATCCAGAAATAAAGAAATTTTAACCTGCAGCATATTTGTATATAACACAGCAAAAATGGGACATTGTAAAGACCCAAACAAAATGTAAAGCCCTGTAGAGGTTGGGGATAACTAAAATGAAAAATATATCTATGATCTGACATTTTCAAGGGATGTCATTCATTTTCACCATGGTCCAGAGGCCTAATTGCCTCCTTGTGTGAAATGGTAGTGCTACTAGGATCTTTTAGCCTTTTATAGTTTACTTGCTGGTCTTATTCCCAAGCTTCCCATTCCTGAAAGTGGTCAATGAGATGCTAGGTGACTATCTACCTGGGATACTAACAAGAGAATTTCCACACTGATTGTGAGTGGACTTTAGACATCTTTTAAGCTCCTTCTAAACTTCAGGGGCCTATAACTTTATTATGGCTTTCCTCTAATAATGGGCTTTTTGTTAAAAGCACATCAAGACTGTGACTACACAATAGAGTTGAAGCTATGGTTTTTGCAGTAGTCATGTACAGGTGTAAGAGTTGGACCATAGGAAAAGGCTGAATGCCGAAGAACTAATGCTTTAGAATTGTGCTGGAGAACACTCAAGAGTCCCTTGGACAGCAAGGATATCAAACTAGTCAATCCTAAATGAAATCAACCCTGAATACTCATTGGAAGGACTGATGCTGAAACTCCAATACTTTGGCCACATGAGGCAAACAGCCAAATCATTAGAAAAGACCTTGATGCTGGGAAAGATTGAAGGGAAAAGGAGAAGGGGAGAGCAGAGAATGAGATGGTTGGATGACATTACCTATTCAATGGACATAAATTTGAGCAAACTCTGGGAGATAATGAAGGACAGGGAGCCTGGCATGCTACACTCCATGGAGTCACAAAGAATTGCACACAACTGAGCAATGACCAACAGCAACAACTAGATACAAGTGGGACAAAAATTGAGACGGAAAGAAGAAAACAAAAGCTCAATAGTGTCAAACAACAGTATTTTGGAAAATGTATGTATTTCACCAAAAACATTTATTTGTATCTATTTTACATAAAGTACTAAACTAAATGCGATGAGAAAATCTTATTCATGGCTTATGCTCTAAGCAATGTTATTGAAGTAAAATACAAAAACAATTATCTAGAAGTCTACCCAGAAGTCTCTAAACAATGAAATTATTCTAAAAGATTTTTTTTTCAAAAATAACCATGTAATTTTGAAGGTGGACTACTATAAAAATTGAATAGTTTTAGAAACAAGTTACAAAAATCCACTGGAATGTAATGGACTATTATGTGATGTCTTGATAGCCTGAATCAAGTTGTCAACATAGGGCATTTTTATCTTAATGAAGGGTAGTAATGATTTTATGGTAGTCTCACTGATGGCATATGGATTTTGGTAGTTCTTATTACTTGTATATTTTTAAGGTAATTACATTTTCAAGGAATTGAGTTTCTCTTGTGCAGATTCATTTTATATATTTATATACGTATTCTATATCTTAATACATAAAGTGTAGAAAAAGCAAAAGAGTATAGAGAAGGCCTATTAAATCTAATCAGTTATATCTGTCATTTAATATTTTGGGGTTAAGTTATTTAAATTTAAAAAGAACCATTAATCCAAATCAGTTTAGGTCATAGGCAAATAATTAGTCACTACTGAGAAACGTATACTATATAAAAAATATGTACTCAAAATACACATGGTTCATAAAATATTCTCATCTACAGATAAATTTATAAAATAAATGAGTATAAATGAATAGTGCGCAACTGACCTACCATTGATGGAATATTCACATTGTTACTTTCCTCCCAGTTTCATATTGGTCATGCACTGGTTTTGCAAGTCTTTTCATTGCAGACACATTAGAAATTCATCATTTGAGGGGATACAGCTGGAATAAAAAGGAGATAATGTTATTTGGCTTAGCAGTATCAGAAGACACTGAAATGATTAATAATAGTTTAGCTTGTTTCAAACAGAAGAGTGAAAACAGACACACTGTCTGGCAAAGTGCAGAATACAGATCTGCTGTGATGCCACTATTTGCTGTAATGAACTATCAACCCCTAAAGCTGGAAAGGACATTCAAGATAATGTTGTCCATCTTGTCTTGAAACATGAGAAAACTTAAATAGAGATAAGTTAGGTAATTCATTCTAAGTTCATAGTAACTCTTGATAGAATCAGGCCTAAACCTCTTATTACACAAATTCTAAGGTTCTGTTTGAAATACAGGAGGGACCTTAATAATATATATCATGGCCACAAAGTATTAATACCTTCTATGTATTAGGCAGTTATATGCATTAAAATATATGCATTTAAAAACTATGTATCAATTAGTTTTATGAGAACTCTTCATAAAATGAAAAAAAAATAACATTCTTTACTGAAAATGGTAGCATTTTATGATGATAATTTCAGAGTAGTTACCAGTGGAGGGAAGAGGAGGGAGAAGACAAGTGAAAATAATTAATAGATTCAACTTACTAGATATAAATTAAAAAGTTACAAGGATGTAAATGTACAGCACAGGAAATAAAGCCAATATTTTAGAATAGCTTTATATGAAGCATAAAGATATTGAATTACTATGTTGTATACTTGGAACTAATATAATATTCTGTTAACTATACTTCAGTTTAAGAAAACACCACATCAAAATTTCTCTATTCATTCTCCTCTTTCCCAGTGTTCATGGTCTTATAACTTCATCTCTTCTTTAAACTTAAGAACTTTTTTTCTTGTCTCTCTCTTTTTTCCCCCCATTTACTCAATTAGAAAAACAAAGGCAATTCAGATACTTAAGGTGAACATTGTTTCATTTTCCATTGTTCACAACCACTTACACTGACACCTTTCAGAGTCTGTTCCTCTAATTTAAGACTCCCTTGTGCTCCTTTCTTTGTCTTTTATAAGAATATTTCCCGAGACTTGCTCTATGCTGTGAAACAAAGCCTCCGCAGCTGTACTGATGCCCCAGCAATGCCAAACAGCCCAGGCTATTGTTCGCCTCCTCATGGCTGGGCTCTTGTTTGTTTACTGTTTGTATTGAAATGGCCAGAAGGGACCTACTAGGAGTCCACCTACAATGCAGGAGCCCTCAACTTCATTCCCAATGTGAGCATAAAAAAGCCGAGCTCTGCACACCACACAGCAATCAGCCCACATAAGTCACATCAGTGCCTACTATGCAACTCTGAACAATTTTAAATATTCCTGTCTGGTTGCATTTTACACAACACCACCACAATACAGGGCTTCCCGGGTGGCAAGGTGGTAAAGAATCCGCTTGCCAATGTGGGAGAGGCAGAAGACACCTCTGGTTTTATCCCTGGGTTGGGAAGATTCGAAGAAATGGCAACCCACTAAAATATTCTTGCCTGGATAATCCTGTGGACAGAGGAGCCTGGGAGGCTACAGTCCATGGGGTTGCAAAGAGTCAGACCTGACTGAGCGACAGCACACACGCACACACAAACCACAATACAAAGAATACATTTAGACATTTCTGAGATGAGGGAAACGGATGTGATGATGAGGAATTAGAAACAGGAGCACTAGCTGCCTGGAAAAACTACCCTTCGAGAGAAGGAAAATCTAAAAGAAAAAAAAAAATCAATTGATAACTCAGTCAGTCAGTCTTCCATGCAGATCTTTGTAAAGAAAATGAGGCTATTTTGTGAAAATAATAATCATGTTTTCTAAGGGCTGTCCTGCTAAAAATACAGCTTCTCTGGAGAAGCAGCTACATGCTCTCTCTAAATAGCTCCATTTGGCTTGCATCACTGCTTGTCCTTATCTTAACTGAATAAGAACTGTCTAATATCCCTCTAAATGAAAGTAATTTTGGGACTCAGTCACACAGCACATTTGACAATCCCTTCCAGATGTGATTATGTAGAACTCTCTCTCCTATTTACAATAGGCAAAGAGGGTTGGAGATGTTACATAGAAAATCACTTTTTCTGGGATTGAAATAGGAAGGTGGTCCTATGACACTGAATATAGGTGAGTCACATGCTGAGCTTTGCAAAGAGAATCATTCTCCTGGGCGATGAATAGGAGCCCTGCGTTCCCTTTGATGCTAAGGAAACCCTGTGATGAAAACCGCTGTACAAATGCAATAAGCCTTTGTTCACAGCACTGGCAGGTGTTGTTAAAGCGTCCTGTCCCTAGCTCTGACAATGTTCCAGAAACCTGACCTGCCACAGCCCTGTTATTCCCACAATAGGAAGGCCCTGAGCAGAACAGTTAATTGTGCCAGATTGTGAAATTCCATTGTGATACTTAATATCCAAGGACAACAGATTCTTATGGTTTGATTCTCTACTGATAATCAGAGTAGATAAATGTAAGTGTTTGGTATGTGTCTGTGCATGCATGCACATGTATGTATGTATGCTATCTCCACAAATACATGCACACACATGTAATCCCCATAATAGTGCTGGACTTGGAATCCTATCTCTAAATGCCATGACTCTTAAGACATCACACAGTGGTAGTGCCATGTGATGGGATGCTTCTCAGTTAGCTCTATTGTGAAGTACCTAACTCATCCAAGCTCCAAGATACTCAATTTTAATCTTTGTTAATATTCAGAGCTATTTTTGTACAACTGAGTTAACTATATACAAACACTTGTATATCTAGATTTTTGCTTTTGTTATTGCCACCCTGAAATAAAATATCAAGCTGTTCATTAAGATGGTAGAAGATACTACTGCAAAAGATTAGATCATATTAGACAGGTACAGTCTAGGAATGAAGACAATTCCTTAGGAAAATGTAAGGCAAGTAAAGACTTTCAAAACAGATATGCAAATAAAAAATACAAAAATAGCAATTTCATGGATTATCTTCTAGAAAAATTGCTTTAGCTGTCACCTAGCCCAAGATGTTTTCCTGAGCTTCACAGATTTAAATATCTCTATTTAAATATCTGTAGCAATGAAAGTTTTGCAAAGTTTGGATCTCACTGACCACCTAGCTGAAGTATTTAGAACCAGAAAGGTCTGGGTTCAAATCATTATTTCACCATTTGGTATATATGTGACATCAGACAAGTTATGGATCATTTTTGCTTTGAGAATAAAGTGAGAAATATATATTTGTGCTTATCCCAGTGCCTGGAGTATAGTAAATGACAAATTATGACTATGAAATTTTTTTCAGGGAATTCTGCTCTGTTGTGGATGTAAGGTATAAAGAACTAAGATCTACCAATATACTTTTGCCATTTTCATTCAGATGCTTTTGCACAAATGATTTTTCAATCTAAGATAAATATGTTTTGATTATTTTTTAATTAATAAGGGGAGCAACATTAATTTACTTTAACAAAGACATGCATAGCAATGATAAACAAGATAGGAGTCTCTCTCTTGCACAAAAGTCTAAGTTGGTGCCCAGAGAGTGAAAATGTCCCTGCTCTATGAGGCCACACAGGAGTTCAGACTCTTTTGTTCCCATTTTCCTTGAGTTTCACCCTCAATCATACAATGGAAGGAATTAACATCATCCTGTCTGTGTTCTAGCCTGTACAGAGATGGGAAAAGGAAACAAAAGCCAAGCTGATTTTCTGAAAGTATACTACATGGAAATTTTTCGCTTCACTTCCACTTACTTCACATTAGCTAGGTTACATAAGCCTGCTTAGCCACAGAAGTCCCTGGGAAATGATGTCTGTAGCTCACTATAATATGCCCAGGCAAAACTTAGCAAGTGAAACAGCTAAAACAGTTTGGAAAACAATTATGAATTTATTTCAAAGGTGCATGCATCAGTTATCCATTGTTGTGTAAAAGCCATCCCACTTCTTAGTGGCCTAAAACAATGTTTGTTTAGCTTGTGATTCTAAGGACTGAAAATTAAGACTGGACCTTGCCTGATAGTTTTAACTGGTCTTAGTAGGGCTCACTCATGTGGCATAGGTCAGCTAAAAGATTCAGGAGGGACTCTCCTCTTGTTTTTCAACAGGTTAGACTTGGCCTATTTGCTTGGTAACTGTGCAAGACCTTTTAAGATCCAGCCTCATAACTTACACAGTGTCACTTCTGCTACATTCTATTTGCCAAAGAAAGTCACAAGGCCAGTCCTGATTTTAAAGGTAGTTAATCACATTCCATCCCTTGATGGGGAGACTCCAGATATCACAGTATAGGGAAGAACTTGTTTTATTTTTGCAGTCTATCAAAGGATAATCAAACTGGAGTTCCTATTCATAAACTCGTGTGTGCATGCTCAGTTGTGTCTGACATTTTGTGACCCCATGGACTGGAGCCCACCAGACTCCTCTGGCAAATGGGATTCTCCTCTCTCTTCTGGAGAATGGGATTCTCCAGGCAAGAATACTGGAGTGGGTTGCCATTTTATTGTCTAGGGGATCTTCCTATTCATAAATTTACTGTAGTATAAATATGAGAGAGCATCTTTATTATGAAATATGTGATAAATATGTGATATCAATTTGGGATTGATCAAGCTATTGATTGGAGATAGATACAAATGTTAGGTCCCTGTGTTGCATACAGTTATGAACACATACACAAATTTGCATGAGGCATAAATCAGATTTAGACCTTCTACAATGCACACCTAAGTCATGTGTTTAGGTGTAGCTGATCTCTGTTTTGATGGTTATAATTCTCTAGTAATTTGGGGGAGAGAAAACATATCATCTGAGGCCAAAATAAGTCAGGTAAATATTGCAAAGCAATGGTGGAAAATTGATTTGGGTATCAAAAGAGCTGAGTTCTAGTTCAAGCTAGAACTCAAAACTTAAGTGATTTTCATAAATTTGTTCACGAATTTGCATTTATGTCTCTTTGTGCAATTTTAAAAGGTTGGACTAAATTAAATCTAATATCCTTCCTGCTTTAATTGAAGTCTATGAGGCACTAAGAATGATGAAAAGAGACTTGTTCTTTCATCTTACTATAAGACAGGAACAGAAGGGAAAATACAAATGATTAGGATTCTTAATGCCAAATGTCAAGATATTCAGAAATATCTACATACTTATCCAACTAGAGAGGGGCATGGCAACCCACTCCAGTATTGTTCCCTGAAGAATCCAATGAACAGAGGAGCCTAACAGACCATGGTCCATAGGGTCACAAAGAGTTGGACATGACTGAAGCAACTTAGCACACACACAAATACTTATCTAAATTCTGTATGCAGGAGCCAAAGTTGAAAAATGTATCTGTTTGCAAGCCAGAGAGATTTTCTTCTTCAGAAGAGATTAATGTTATTACTTTTTTAAAAAATGTTATTGATTCAAGTATGACAAATAATCCCATAGCAATTATAATTAAAATGTGAACACATAAAATCTTAAGTAAATTTGTTTCATAATAAAGGCTAATAATTGAGTTCTTATGTGTTATACTTGCAAGATACATAAATGCAAATAACATTTATTTTTTCCCTCATACCATTTTACCCCAAGTCAAACACTAATTTATGTTTCTTACATAAATAGATACAAGAATGAAAAGTAATTTCTTATTTCAACAAGAAGTGTTATATAATCCACAAAGATGACAACTCAATGCTGTTATTGGACTATGGTGTCCAAAAGAAAAAGTGAAAGTGTAGTAGTTCAGACATGTCCAACTCTTTGTGGCCTCCATGGACTGTAGCCCACCAGACTCCCCTGTCCATAGACTTCTCCAGGCAAGAATACTGGAGTGGGTTGCCATTCTTTTTCCATGGTTTCCAAACACATATCCAAATCTATATCACTAGATACACTTGGGTCAATGGTTCAAAATTTTAAAGAACTCTAGACTGACCAGCCCTGTGCTTATCAAAATGTGGTCATAAGATCAGGCCCTGCAGTATAAGCATTACCTGGGAACTTCTTTGAAATGATAATCCTCTAGCCGTACATCAGACCCACTGAATTAGAAACTCTGAGAGAATTCTGGTATTTTAACAAACCCTACAGGTGATGTTTCACACTGAGATTTCAGAACCACTGTTTTAGCCAACATTATGTATTAAACAATCTAGGCAGGAAATTTGGAGATGTCTGGATGGAGCAAAGTCACTGTCCTTTTATCTAATGACTACCCTTGTCTGCTTTAAATGGATTACCAAAAGTTAGCTTTGTTTTCTACATGAATGATGTATCTGTGCACATTAAGTTTCTCTGAAAGAATTCAGGAGACTTCACTTCATAAGGAGAATGTGGGCATATGCTTTGTATGTAAAATGAATCAAATAAATATTTATAGACTTCATTATAATTTCAGACAAAACACAAAGGGAATTCTTTCAAGAAAACAATACACATTCCAATGAAAAGGGGGCCACATAAAGAGATAAACTGTTTTCAGACTGGGGAGAATCCTGTGGTTTCACAGCCTCTTTTTGAAAGAAAGAAAGCACAACTCACAGAGTATCATAGGTGATTTTTCCAAAGGTAGATAGATGTTAATGACAAAGTCAGGACAGAAATTTCAGTTTCTAAATCAAAGTTCAGTGTTCTTTTCTTTTTAAAATCCACCCCTCCAGAGGATCTAGGGAAGTATTTTATTTTTTAAATCTATGATAAAATAATAACATGTATGAAAATCAAGTAGAGAAATAAACCTTTATGTGCACAGAGGAAGCAATTAGTTCAAACAATGTGGAAGAAATAAAAATTTAGATCCAAAAAAGACATGCTTCTTCATTCTTTTTTTTAAATAAGAGATATTAGCATTTTCATTTTAAATCTTAAATAAGACATGACATCCAGGAATACTGAGGCTTTAAAGGAAAGCTTTTTTAAAAAGAAAATTCTTAAAAATCCTTTAAGCATAAAGAAATCAAATTCCTTACCTAGGAAAATTCTTTTTATAACATCAAAAAGAGCTAAATCCACAAAAGAGGGGAAAAAAAAACTTTTGAAGGAGATTGTCATAGCAACCAGATAAGACACATTTGGCATAAAAAGCAACCTGATTATTTCTCCTTTTTAATCAAAATTACATATCATCAAGTGTGGAAGCCAAACAATTGGGAAAACAGTAAAGGAATTTCAAAGTATATTGCATGCACCTTCATGTTTATTAACTCTCTCAGCACCTAAAGTAGGTGTAAGTATTAGTCAATCCAGGAATCATTTATTTTTCATGGGATTTCTTGCTTCATTTCTTCCCTCTACTTCATACACTGAAGAATCAGCAAATGTTGATTATTCTTTTCCACAAATATTTTTCAAAATGATTTATTGTTTATACTCCTATGAAAACTCCAGGAGTTCATATTTCCTCAATACTTTTAATCTGATATTTTTTAATGATATCTTTTGTCCCTAGTTAGTTCCTTATGGACTATTAACACTGACATACCTTTCAGAAATGTTCGTATTTACATGGTTTCTTGATAGAGTATGTTGTTTATAAGTCTCCCACTCTTGGTGTATTCTTTGTAACAAGACATGGGAATTTGTATACTGTGCACCAAGGTCAGGACACCTTCTTCTCTTTCCACAGTTCTACACATCTGGAGGAATGAACTGAAGAAACTAAGTGAACAGTAGGATGACCCCAACCAAAGAAGCTCAGTGAATTTCCACAAGACCAGGACATGTTGACCATATTTCTTGGCTTGGTAGCTCATTGCTGCCCTCTTCAACTCTGGTAAACTGTGAAAGATGTAGATCATTCAAAGACCCTGGGTAGATGCTTCCACGGTCTCTGAAGTAGAATGCTCCTGTTACAAAGGAAAGAACTCTGATTCTTCTAACAAAAAATTAAATGGGGCACCAATGCACAGAAATACTTGTGACTTTGCAAAATGGATTGCCATGAAGACAAACCTTTGACCTCTATCTTTATTCCCATATCCACAGCCGGTTGTTTAGACAGAATGAGAAGAAAATTCCCTGTCTACCTCATGCCTAGGTGAAAGCTGCTGCAATCAATGGGAAAGGGTTACCTAAAGATATGAACAAGGAATGTCAGAGACAGAACAAAAGAGAGTATTCATTATCCTGTTCCTCAGTGCACAGCCCTGTGCCTTTGAATGAGCATAGAAAGGTTATCCTCTGAAAAACAAACTTGGTACTGCATAGTGCCCATCAATCAAATGGCTAAATTAGTGCAACCTATCTTCTGGAGTTCTACCTGCAAGTCTGAGGGCCTATGGTCCTTATTGAAAGAATAAATAGAAAACTAAACCAAAATAAATGTTGACTGCTTTAAAAATAAGAATACCACATAGATATGCTAATATAGAGTATCTTAGGTCAAATTTTACAGAAATAGAGTCTGATATGGAGATTTTTACCCAATAAAATTGTTGAAGAAGGCTTTGCCATGCCTCTTTTTTATCCTTTTGATGTTTTCTCCCCAGTATTCAATCACATTTTCAATGAAAATCACCATATTATTTTTCAGAAGCATTCTGTGTCCCTTGCTGAATTTATTCTACTAATTAATGTAAAGAATATGGAAAACAAATATTGTGAGAAATAATTTTCAAACTTATTACTAGGTGCTTGTGCCCCTTAATTGTAACAGCCTGATAATTAAATATGTATTTCATATTTTGCTTTTACTCAAACTCACAATGGAAGGCTGTCTGCTGGTGAGAATTAATGTAGTCTATCCTAGTATCTGTGCCTAACTATATTTGCTGCCTCAACATCCCATATTATCAAGGACCATATTGTACATAACAACCTGTTGTGTACTCCTTTCATGCATACATGTTAAGTCACTTTAGTCGTGTCTGACTCTTTGCAACCCTACAGACTATAGCCCTCCAGATTCCTCTATCCATGGAATTCTCCAGGCAAGAATACTGAGTGGGTTGCCATGCCCTCCTCCAGGGAATCTTCTCTACCCAGGGATTGAACCCATGACTCTATTTCTTCTACACTGATAGATGGGTTCTTTACCACTAGTGCACCTGGAAAGTTCAGTTCAGGACAGTTGCTCAGTTATGTACAACTCCTTGCAACACCATGGACTGCAGCATGCCAGGCTTCCCTATCCATCACCAACTTCCAGAGAGTGCTCAAACTCATGTCCATTGAGTCGGTTATGCCATCCAACCATCTCATCCTCTGTTGTTCCCTTCTCCTCCTGCCTTCAATCTTTCCCAGCATCAGGTTATTTTCCAATGAGTCAGTTCTTCACATCAAGTGGCCAAAGTATTGGAGCTTCAGCTTCAGCATCAGTCCTTCAAGTGAATATTCAGGATTGATTTCCTTTTGGATTAACTTGTTTTATCTCCTTGCAGTCCAAAGGACTCTCAAGAGTCTTCTCCAACACCACAGTTCAAAAGCATCAATTCTTCAGTGATCAGCTTTCTTGATGGTCCAACTCTCACATCCATACATGACACTGGAAAAACCATAGCTTTGACTAGTGGGACATTTGTCAGTGAAGTAATGTCTCTGCTTTTTAATATGCTATCTAGGTTGGTCATAGCTTTTCTTCCAAGGAGCAAGCATCTTTTAATTTCATGGCTGCGGTGAACATCTGCAGGAATTTGGAGCCCAAGAAAATAAAGTCTGTCACTGTTTCCATTGTTTCCCCATCTATTTGCCATGAAGTGATGGAACTGGTTATCCTGATCTTAATCTTTTGAATGTTGAGTTTTAAGCCAGCTTTTTCACTCTTCTCTTTCACTTTCATCAAAAGGTCCTTTAGTTCCTCTTTGCTTTCTGCCATAATGGTGGTGTCATCTGTATATCTAGGGTTATTGATATTTCTCCCAGCAAGTTTAATTCCAGCTTGTGCTTCACCCAGCCTGGGATTTTGAATGATGTACTCTGTCTAAAAGTTAATTAAGTAGGGTGACAATATATAGCCTTGATGTACTTCTTTCCAAATTTTGACCCAGTCTACTGTTCCATGTCCAGTTATAATTGTTACTTCCTGACCTGCATACAGGTTTCTCAGGAAGCAGGTAACTTGGTCTGGTATTCCCATCTCTTTAAGAATTTTCTGCAGTTTATTATGATCCACATAGTCAAAGGCTTTAGCATAGTCAATGAAGTGAAGTAGATGCTTTTCTGAAATTCTCTTGCTTTTTCTATGATCCAACAGATGTTGGCAATTTGATCTCTGGTTCCTCTTTCTTTTCTAAATCCACCTTGAACATCTGGAAGTTCTCAGTTCACATACTTTTGAAGTGTGGTTTGGAGAATCTTGAGCATTACCTTTCTAACATGTGAAATGAGTGCAATTGTGTGGTAGTTTCAACATTCTTTGGCATTGCTTTTCTTGTTAATTCTGCTCCATTGATCTATGTGTCTGTTTTTTTGCCAGTATCATACTGTAGATTTGTAGTATAGTCTGAAGACAAGGAGTGTGGTAACTCTAGCTTTGTTCTTTTCTCTTAAGATTGTTTTGCTCCAATATTCTCCTATTTGGAGTTACATTGTACCCCCATCAAGCATGATGGCATAATAAATGCTTTGTATTTATTAACAACCAATCTATAAGTTGAAACTATTTTGCTCAATATGTATGGGGACAATTCCTAAATTTAATTAATAACTCTGTAGAATGAGAATTTTGTCACAACATTAACTCTCTTTCCTAATGCTGAACTTCTCAGAAATGTTTCTAGCCCCTCAAATATGTAAAAGCAGCATCAATACACATTTTCACATGTCAGGCTCACTATTCAGAGTTGATCTTAAGCTCAGTCTACATCACCTATCGGCCTTTTCTTTTAACAGAAGACAACTGGGCTTTCCAACTCATTTCAACATCGAAGAGCCAGCTGGGTGGGACATGGAGTGACTCAACGTAACTGATAAAATTAACTGAAGTAGTTCAGGAAGATCCCTTAATAAATGTTGAGCAGTTAGGAAAACATTAGTAATCACAGAAGCTGCTAGAAATACAGGTATATTCTCTATTCCAGACCCATTAAGCCTGGCTAGAATTACAAATATGGAGAGGGCAAGTAGCCATGATCATTGTAACAAGTCACCTTTTGATAAAAAAAAATTTTTTTTTCAAAGTTGCTTTTGAAAATTACTGAAAAATTTTGGGAAAAAGGACATGAAGAAGTGGGAGGACTAATACCACAAGAGCTGTTTATGGTGGACACCATTTTGGGGCTTGCAGAATGCTTGGGGAGCCAGTGAGCCAGCTGGATCAAAGTAAAAGTTCTTTTATGGTCTAAGAAATGAATCATCTGAATGGAGTCTCAGTTGGTTTCCATAGGGGTGGGTAAGTTGATTTGATTTGTATTAAGAAGAAGGAAAAAAAGATTTACAACCACTAAAGGGAGTGCAAAAATACTAAACTAGCATGGTGAAACCAGAAATTGTGGATATGTTTCATAATTCAGTTTCACTCTTATCACTCTATTGAGCAGGATGTATGACTGAGATAAAATCTCTTTCTTCACCTCTATCTCCTTCTTTTCTTTTCTTTCTTTTGTATTTAATTTACTGTTGTTTTTTTTCCCCCTCTGAATTGCCTAAACACCATATCTGTGATTGATTACACTACTACTGGACATTTTTTGTTTAAGTTCTGATGGGAAATTTCAACTAATTAATAATTTAATGTAAGAGTCAGTTTATTTTATTTTACTGTAGTTTATTTAATCAAATTTTAGACTCAGTGATAATTTTGTTTTTATTTTGCATTTTTCGTGTGCTTCTTTTCCCTCTCTCCCTTTTCTTTTGTGTACTGGAATACAATTGCTTAACAAGGTTGTGATAGTTTGTGCTGTACAACATTGTGAATCAATCATATGCATAAATATATTCTTTTGTGCTTTTCTTTTTTAAACAGAGTCCACAATTTTAAATTACTTTTTTAGAAATTTTCAGAAAAATTCCCTGTAGGAATTGACCACTGTCTAATAGAATTATGGCAGGAGGTGAAGGGGAGACAGAGGATGAGATGATTGGATGGCATCACTGGCTCAATGGACATGAGTTTGGGTAAACTTCAGGAGTTGGTAATGGATAGGGAGGCCTGGCATGCTGCAGTCCATGGGGTCGCAAAGGGTTGGACAAGACTGAGTGACTGAACTGAACTGTATAGAATTATGCAGTATTTATACAAGGTAACGGTAAAATAAAATACTGATTCTATGTATTCTACTGTAATTGCAGGACTGTGACATGACCGACTGAAACTGCTTTTTCTTAAAAAAAATCTTTGATTTAGTATGTTACTGACATAAAGACACAAAAGAGAGCTCAGACATAAATATATATATACACATATATATATAATATAATATATATATTAAACCAAATATTTGTTAATATGTTAGATACAATATATATTCAACTATATTATATATATATATATATAATACCATCAATATAATATATATGGTGGTAGTGGTTTAGTTGCTAAGTTGTATCTGACTCTTGCAACTGCCAATGGACTGTAGGTTGCCAGGCTCCTCTTTCCATGGTATTTTCCAGGCAAGAATAAGTCTTTTCAACAAATAGTGTTGGAAAAATTAGATATTTACAATGGAAAGAATGAAATTGGACCATTGGCTTACACCACAGACAATGAGTGACTCAACATAGATTTAAGATTTAAATGCAAGATCTAAAACTATAAAATTGTTAGAAGAAAATAGGAGAAAACTTCCTGACATTGGTTTTCAAAAGCAGAGGGGAAAAAAAACAAAAATAGACAAGTGAGACTATATCAAACTAAAGAGCTTCTGCAAAACAAAGGTTAAAAATCAATGAAATGAAAAGGCAAAAGCAAGGGATTGGGAGAAAATATTTGCAAACTATAAAGTGATTAATATTCAAAACACCTAAAGCATACCTAAAGCTCAAACTTTTTAAAATCAAAATAACCACATTACAAAACAGACAAAGTCCCTGAATAGACATTTCTCCAAAGAAGACATACAAATGCAAACGGATATATAAACCGAGGAGCAGGATATGCTAACAGATATATTAACAGAGGAGCAGGATATGCTATTCCAAAGTATACTACTTTGACATGTGACTATTTTAAGCTGAATGAAATCAAGGCCCAGGAAACTCAGAAAATATTTTACCTCTCCTTTACCTACTTCAAAGAACTTAGATAGAGTATCTGTACCTGAAAAAGAACTACCACCAGAGATTACTTTTTAAATGAAAGACCTGTCAGCAAGCGCGGCAAACTTTTAATTGCAAACATCTGTCCTTATCATCCTGCGAATTGCCCTGATCTTCTTCGAAATCCCAGGTTAGAACCCTATTCCCTTCCAAGCCTGGGATTTGAGGCCCATAAGCCTCAGTTGCCCTATTTGCCCCTCAATCTCATATCTTTGAGACTGCTGTATATATGAACTTCTATGTTTTTTCTCAAGATTAACAAATTTGTTTATCTTATATCAATTTAATTATTAGACCAACCAAAGAACCCAGGAGGAAAGAAGAGAAAACTTTCTGCCCCTGAAGGTGCTCAACATTATATCAAATCCAAATCACAATACTTTTATTACCTCACACCTGGTAAAATGACTATTAACAAAAGAAAAAAAAGGTAATAAATATTTATGGCAATGTGGAGAAGTTGGAATCTTGTACACTGTTGGTGAGAATGTAAAATTATTTAATAACTATGGAAAGCAGTACAGAAATTCCTCAAAAAATGAAAAATAGGACAACTCTATCACCCAGCAATCCTACTTCTGGGTATATATCTACACACCTTGGTCAACTGATCTTCGACAAAGGAGGTAAGAAAACACAATGGGAAAAAATAGTCTCTTCAGCAAGTGGTATTGGAGAAGTTGGACAGCCACGTGCAAATCAATGAAGTGAGAACACAACTTCATATCATATATAAAAATAAACTAAAAATGGCTTAAAGACTGAATAAGACATGACACCATAAAACTCTTAGAAGACATCATAGGCAAAATATTCTCTGACATAAAATTTTTCTTAGGTCAGTCTCCCACGAAAGTAGATATAAAAACAAAAATAAACAAATGGGACCCGACCAAACTTACAAGCTTTTGCACAACAAAGGAAACCATAAGCAAAACAAAAGACATCCTTCAGAATGGGAGAACATATTGCAAGTGATGTGACCAACAGGACTTTTATTTCCAAAATATAAAAACACTTTATACAATTCAAAAATAACAACAACAAAATTGAAAAAATTGGGCAAAATATTTAAATAACCATTTTTCCAAGGAAGAAATGCAGATGGCCAGTAGGCACATGAAAAGCTGCTCAACGTTGCTAATTATTAGAGAAATGCAAATCAAAATTTCAGTGAAGTATCACCTCACAGCAGTCAGAATGACTATCATTAAAAGACCTACAAATAACAAATTCTGGAGAGGGTGTAACTAAAACGGAACATTTCTACACTAATGGGAATGTAAGTTGGTACAGCTACTATGGAAAACAGTATGGAGATTCCTCAGAAAACTAAAAGAATTACCAACAATCTCACTCCTGGGCATATATCCAGACAAAATTGTAATTAAAAATGATACGTACACCACTGTAACAGTACTATTTACAATAGCCAAAACATGGATGTAACCTAAATGTCCATTAAGAGATGAACAGATAAAGAAGTGATGCATAGACCAGAAAAAATATTTCACTTGTGAGGAAATATGAAAGCTGTATGGGATTAATAAAGTAATGGGGTCTCTGGCCCTCATCTCTTAAGGCCATTACTTGGACAGAGCACAGACCCACCTCCCAAGCACAATCAATAAATTTCAGAGCTGGTCCCTTATAAAATTTCACTAGAAAAACATTGCTGCTAAAATGTTTCACACAGGTGTACATATTTCCCTAATTTTACAAGGGTACTTATCTGTGAATAGAAACATTCTCCATGTTTAACAAAATATTTAAATTCTCAGTCTGAAGGAGTATTTGCCAAAGCAGTGTTTGTAGTTTATAGTTTCAACCAAAATGGACTCATCTGAAGAAAAGAGAATGCTCCCCCAAATAAATTCTACTTTCTATCCTAGATTACTTTAGCTGATTGAAGCTCTAATATGGGATTTTTTGAATTGTGGCAGTTATAAGTGTCACTGTTCAATGGCAACAACTAACATTAATTTTATGCTTTCTCGGTGCTAGGCTCTATGCTAAGCTGCTGGATTACATTAAAAGTACTTTTGGTATCAATTCCCAGTCAGTTCCTTTGCAGAGAATAATAGCTGGGGATGGTGGGCCAATATGAAAGGACACTCAAATCTGGTTCTATTAGGACCAAGTTGGCTATTACTTTCACAGATGAGATTACTAGAACATGAAACATGTAAATTATCATATGTGAAATGAATCGCCAGCCCAGGTTTGATGCATGATACAGGGTGCTCAGGGCTGGTGTACCAGGATGACCCAGAGGGATGGAATTGGGAGGGGGGTTCTGGAAGGGGAACACATGTATACCCATGGTGGATTCATGTCAATGTATGCCAAAACCAACACGATAATGTAAAGGAAAAAATAAATTAATAAAAAAAAAGAAGTGATGCATATATACAATAGAATACTGCTCAGCCATTAAAAAGAATGAATTAATGCAAATGATGCAACATGGATGCAGACAGAGATTATCTATCTAACTATCTATCTATCTATCTGAACTAAGTCCCTTGGAGTGCAAGGAGATCAAGCCATTCAATCCTAAAATAAATCAGTCCTGAATATTCATTGGAAGCACTGATACTGAAGCTGAAGCTCCAATAATTTGGCTACCTAATGCAAAGAACTGATTCATTAGAAATGAGCCTGATGCTGGGAAAGATTGAAGGCAGAAGGAGAAAGAGATGACAGAGGTCAAGATGGTTGGATAGCATCATCGACTCGATGGACATGCATTTGAGAAAGCTCTGGGAGTTGGTGAAGGACAGGGAGGCCAGGCATGCTGCAGAACATGGGGTCACAAAGAGTCAGACAAGACTGAGAGGCTGAACTGAACTGAACTGAATTAAGTCAGACAGAAAGAGACAATTGGGGAAGGGATGTGGTGGGAAGTTGGGGTTAGCAAATACCAGCTATTACATATAGAATGGTTAAACAACAAAATCCTACCATATAGCACAGTAAACTGTATTCAATATATTATGAAACAGGATAATGGAAAAATATTAAAAAAGAATGTGTATGTATATATATATATATATATATATATGCTTGTGTGTGCTATAACTTGTACATAAATCATATCATAAATGTTAATCAAATATATGAGGACTGGAGAGAAAAATATCTGTTATATTTATCTATAAGCTTGTCTTGAATATTAAATTAGAGAATACTTCTGCTACTATATTATTAATATAAATTAATTATATAAATTATATATTTATATAATTATAAATTATATATAAATTAATATAAATAAAGGTGCTATTATTATGAAGCTTACAAAGAGTAATATGGGTGTCTTTTGTTAAAAAAGAGTCTAAGCCATCTATATGCTTTGGTTTAGCAAGATCTCTGATTGAATAGACAGGGAAGCACAATGGCCTTTTCTTGGTTTTAACATTGTAAGATTTAAAAGTATCTGGTTTTTTGGAATGCAAACTTGCAGAATATGAAGAAAGAATATTAATTTATAAGAAATTGGAGTTGATATAAGTAATTTAAAATTTTCAAGTAAATAGCAAAGTGTGTAAAATGAATTCAGAAGAATTAATTTCTTAGATTTTTTAGGAACCAATCAAAGTACACAAAATCCCAGTGGAAAGGTGTTTATATCTTAAGAGAACATCTTTGTTTCTTTTTTTTTGTTGTTTAAGAATGGGCCGTTGTTTATAAAAGTGCTTACTGTTGCTTAGTCATTAAATCATGTTCAACTCTTTTGGACCGCATGGACTGTAGTCTGCCAGGCTCCTTTGTCCATGGGATTCTCCAGGCAGGAGTACTGGAGTGGGTGCCATTTCCTTCTCCCTAAGGGAACATTTTAACTGGTGATGGTTATTAGCTTTCCTTTGTTGTGGAATTCATCTTCATCTATTGGCCAAGACTCTCACAGGTTAAAGAATAGCTAGTCTAAGTAAATTAATAGCCTTACACTGGTAACAAAAGCCAAAGGTAGTGTATTTATATAAATATTCTTAAAAGAAAAGCTATTTTCTTAATCTTTTGGGTAGTTTGTTTAATTAATTTCTTTTCATTGGAGGATAATTACAATATTGCCGTGGTTGAGTAGTTATTTTTAACTGAGTGATAATACTGCAAATTGATTCAAAGCAGTGGAGTCAGATTAGGTTCAAGTCATACCTCAAACACTTCCTCATGCACTCAGATTCAATTATGTTGCTTTGAGCAACATGCCTCATCTTTCCTGCCTCCAGTTTCTTAACTATAGAATTTGGATGACTCATAATAATACCTTTTGCATAGTGTTACAAGGACTAAATATTTGAGCTCAATTATGCGAAATATTTGGAGCAATACATAGTCACTTAATCGTATCCAACTCTTTGGAACTCCATGAACTGTACTCTGCCAAGCTTCTCTATGGAGATATTCCAGGCAAGAATACTGAAGTGGGTTTTCATGCCATCCTCCAGGGGATCTTCTCAACCCAGGGATTGAACCCAGGTCTCCCACATTGGAGGCAGATTCTTTACCATCTGAACCATCAGGGAAGCCCAAGAACATTGGAATGGGTACCCTATCCCTTCTCCAGGGGTTCTTCCCAACCCAGGAATAGAACCCGGGTCTCCTGTTTTGCAGGCAGATTCTTTACCAGCTGAACTACCAGGGAAACAATGTGTGTGTTACTTGCTCAGTCATGTCTGACTCTTTGCAACCCCATGGACAGTAGCCCACCAGGCTCCTCTGTCCACGGATTTCTCCAGGCAAGAATACTGGAGTGGGGTACCATTCCCTTTTACAACCAGGGAAGCAATTCATAGCATATGTTATTTCCTGTTGCTATTATGTGGAGTGTTCAGTTTTGTCAGACTCTTTTGCGACCTCATGTACTATAGCCTGCCAGGCTCCTTTGCTCTTGGGGTTCTCCAGGCAGGAACACGGAGCAATTTGTCATTTATCAATTTGTCATTTTCTTCTCCAGGGGATCTTCTCAACCCAGGGATGGAACCCATGTTTCCTGTGTCTCCTGCATTGCAGGTAGATTCCTTACCCACTCAGGGAAGCCTCAGTACTATAGTGCAAAGCTAATGCTAGCTCCTCTTCTGTGCTCTCCCAGGATGTTGTCCATCCCTATTCCCCGCAAAGCATACACTCATGGAGACACTGGTGTAGCACTTTGTACTCCCTGTCTCAATCCTTTTACTTTAATTAGTCTAAAGAGAAGTCTTTACTCTTCATCTTTGTAGTATTTGTTGGCCAAAACTCTTCTAACTGCTTACATCCATGACCTAATTGAATTTTCACCAATACTTGTAATGTAGGCACATTATTGTCCCTGTTATAGAAAGGAAAAAAGGAGGTTCAAAGTTTTGAAGTAACTTAATCATGCTCACATATACAGTGTCTTTAAAGCTGACCTTTAATTTGGCAATTCAAAGACCAGTGCTCTTAAACTAAGCTTGCTTATGAAATCAGCACAGCAAAAGGTGAGAGAAGAACAGGATTGGTTGGAAAGTAAAAGAGGAAACAATAGGACAATGATTGGGGTTGAGGGAGGCAGATAAATGAGTTTTGCTTTACTCTTCTGAGTTCTTGGCTGAGATCCCTGTAACAAAAGACCAGTTAACAAGAGAAAGACAAGCAAGTTGATTAACATGCAAACCCCAGGTATATATGGAAGATAACCAGAGTAACTCCCTGAGGTGGCTTGAAATTGAGGCTTAAGTACTATCTTAATAGAGAAAGGAGGAGAAGAGATGTATAAACATCTTAGGAGAGAGTAAATGATTTTTAATAAGGGTAAATAAGACTTTTGAAGAATGAGTGGGAGATATGATGATTTGTAACAGTTTGTCTGATCTGCTATGGACTTCTAATCTCCTTTCCTTTGATAAAAGTCAGTCTTCCCTGTTGATGAAATTTTCAGGGCGAGAATTTGTGACAATTGACTTCCTTTTGGAAGACCTGTCTTTAGACAGAGAAAGCCTCTGGCTACATTTGCTGCTTTTCAAGTGCCCACAGTTTAAAATAATTAACACACCAACGCAACAATTTCTCCTACCTTGAGGTGGCATATTCTGCTATCTTTCAATGTAAATATCTTGCGTTTTGATTCGGATAGTGGTTACATGACATATACACTTCTCAAAATGTGTCACACTGTACACTTCAGACTTTGTATTTTTTGTCAAACTGCACACTTAATATATGTGAATTTCATTGTATATAAAATACATTCCTCCAAAGCTGTGTGTTATGATATTTTGTTCTCTTACTCCAGGAAGCCTTATCAGTGATCCAAAGTAATTGTTCTCTCATTGTTTTATTACTGCAGTTACACCAATTTTACAGTTGGTATATACTTACATCCTCAAGTTTTTCAATATTTATAGGTCATTCTACTGAAATGAATTTCTCAACAGCATAGAACATATGGTTAATTTACTTTCTCCCCAACAACACCTATTCAAATATAAACTCATAGAGAAAGATGATACGTGAGGGAAAGAAAGAAATATATTTTTGGCTTGCATCTTCATTGTAAGTCTCTTTATTCTTAAGTGGTGAATAAGATATTGATGGGAAATATTCTAACATTTTTATAGAAACAAAGGTGAACTTGCAATGATTTGTTAAGAATGCTTCCATTTATTTTCTTTTTTACTGTGATTTTAAAGGAAAATGTAAAATTCCCCCTTAATGTACTTTAAGGAAACTTAGGACCAATACTTTTAATTTAGTGTTTAATTTACTAGTCTCATTCCCTGGGACACTTTTAAGCTTCTTTGAGAAAGAAACCTGCTGTTCTTCTAGAGTTTTGTTGAAGTGAACGTGTTAGCTGCTCAGTCATGTCCGACTCTTTGCAACCAATGAACTGTAGCTCACCAGACTCCTCTGTCCATGGAATTCTCCAGGCAAAAATACTGGAGTGGGTACACATTCCCTTCTCCGGGGGATCTTCCTGATCCAGGGATTGAACCCAGTTCTCCCACATTGCAGGTGGATTCTTTATTGTCTGAGCCACTAGAGAAGTCCCAAACAATTGAGAGGCTCCTTCCAGAGGCTGCTTTGGAAGTGCAGGAAGCATGTAGCACTTCAAGGCAGAAGAGGCAGTGAAAATGCTAATGTAGTATCTCGCATATAGATGATGTTCAGTAAACATGAGCTGAGCTGTCCCTGGTATTATTCACTTGG
This sequence comes from Antilocapra americana, assembly GCA_007570785.1. NCBI lineage: Eukaryota > Metazoa > Chordata > Mammalia > Artiodactyla > Antilocapridae > Antilocapra > Antilocapra americana. The sequence goes on along the minus strand of ML664170.1, from coordinate 4,090,047 downwards.
CTTATTCTCCATGTCAAGACACGTATGAAGGATTTCCCAACAGTGATATTTGTCAAGGATTTTCAAGGAAACGCAATAAACCCAGTCTTCAACTTTTTAAAACCTGAGGGTGACTAGCTAATCCTCATATTTATTCTTTCCTAAACCACTGTTTGCATTCAAATTCTCCACATCTTTCCCTCATTAGACTGGAAACTCCTTAAAAGGGAAGGACCTTGCCTTTTAAAGAAAATTGTTTTATGTCTTACAATGCCTAGCCTGCTTGTTTATGTACTGCGGGAGAAATAAATGTATTTAAACCTTTTTTCTAAAAAAGTTTCATGAATATATTTAGCATATGCTGCCTTGCACTGTTATTCATCTTATTTTACCTTGCCTCCCTAACTAGATTATCAGCAAGTTCAGAGAAAAGATATTTAAATCTTTGCACACAACAGGTTCTTGGCTTTTTTATGAAGATAATAGGAGTTTAGAGTTTTATTCGGTCCTTTGCAATATAAGTTGACCAGGAATATATGTTTTTCTCCCTCAATGAAACTTAGCAGTCTTATAAGAAGGGCAGCAAAACCAAAATCACATGAAACAATAAAGAAATATAAAGTTCAAATGGAAAATACATTTGCATGGCTCAAATGCTCATTCATCACTGCATTGAAAGGATGTGATTTTCTTGTCAGATGACATGTCATAAATGTAAAATGGTGGCAATGCTGACACTTTATATTTTCAATAAGCACAACTGCATAAGCCCAATTTCTGTTTGAACGCTCTACATGCACAACTACTTCTTCACATGTGACCACTGTATTTTACCTAGGCCAACCCTAAGAAGACTAACGTAGTTGCAGGTAAACTCTACAAAGAGTTGTATCTTTGATTCTGTCCTTTAAAGATGAAAGCGTGTGCATGTTGAGTCCCTTCAGTCATGCCCGACTCTCTGAGACTTTATGGGCTGTAGCACATCAGGGTCCTCTTTTCATAGTATTCTCCTGGCAAGTATACTGGAGTGGGTTGCCTTGCCTTCCTCTAGGGGATCTTCACCACTGAGGTAACAAATCTGTATCTCTTATGTCTCCTGCATTGGCAGGTGGGTTCTTTACCTCTAGCACCACCTAGAAGCCCAGAAATGAAAGTACAACACAAAATTTGAGATTTTTTTTAAAGACAAAAAAAAAAATGACTGAAATATTGTATATTCGATGTATTTTACTTAGAGCTCTAATTTTTCCCATCACCTTCAAAGGCAATCTTTCTTTAGCATATTTGGGAAGGAAGGCATTTTTGAATGCCCATTTCTGACTTGCCATATGGCAACTGTTCTCTATGTGAGGTTTTTCCAGATGGTTCCAGGTTCTCTAAGGAGTATAGCTACCTACTCTGCTGGTGACAATCTATAGAAACTTTCTCTAAATTTCCCCAATGAATGGCAGAAGTACAGTAACCAATCTTCCCCTTCACTGTGAAAAGTGAAAGTGAAAGGCACCCAGTTGTGTCTGACTCTTTGCGACTTCATGGACTATACAGTCCACAGCATTCTCCAGGCCATAATACTGGAGTGGGTAGCCTTTCCCTTCTCCAGTGGATCCTTCCTACCCAGGGATTGAACCCTGCATTGCAGGATTCTTTACCAGCTGAGCCACAAGAGAAGCCCTCCTTTCACTCTCTCCCCCCTTAATTCTGCATACTGCTACTATAGGAAACCGTACCGTGACATGAGACTTGACTGAAGAAATGGGAGCTGCTGAATGAACGCATGCATGCATTCTAAGTCACTTCAGTGTGCCTGACTCTTTGTGACCCTACGGACTGTAGCCCATCAGACTTCTCTGGCCATGGGATTCTCCAAGCAAGAATCCTGGAGTGGGGTGCCATTTCCTTTTCCAGGGGACCTTCCTGAACCAGGGATCAAACCCGCATCTCTGATGACTCCTGCATTGACAGGAGGTTCTTTACAAAAGGTCGAGATAATTGCATACCAAGTGAGATTGCTCTCACTTAAGAGACAAGACTAGTTAAAATATTTGGAAGTGATCATTTCAAAGGCTCAGATCCTAGTCTTGCAAAGGTCCACTCACAGAGAGTGTGCCTTCATCAAACCTCTATATTATAAATATCGATCTCATCCTTGTAACTTTAAGGGATGCACAGCAGCTGCCTTCAGTCGAGCTTTAAGCTTTCTTCTTCCACTTGAAAATCTCTGAACCAAATGACAATCAGTCATATATACCCCAAAGTCTAAGATATTCATTCTAGAATATATAGGACAGGGTGGGGTTGGAGGTGACATTTTTTTTTATAATACTCTCTAGGGTGAAATTTAGCACTCTGAATCCCAACCTCATTCATTTATTCTAGTCAATGCACATTTTGTACACTTTTTTATTCTTTCTAGCCAGTTGGGACACATACACACCCCTTGAAAAACAGCCCTCTCCAAAACAAACACTAAATCCCAGTGACAGTAAAATATCGATCCATGTTAAACAGAACCTTTTTCAAAAATACAATATAAATCTGAATTGGCCTTTCCCATGTGGAGGATAAAGTTTTTATTTTTAAAGAGAATGTTGCGGACATTTCCCCTTCTTTTTATTGTTGTTATTCTCCCATTTCCAGACTATAATAGAAATCTACAGGTACGTAAAAGCAAAAGCCTAATGTCATACTTTGTCTTAAAATAGAACTACCTGGTTTGTAATTACCATCTTCTGGCAAAACAGACAAGTCCAAGGTTTTATAATGACTACTTTGGTACATTTAAAGCAGGGCCAAATTCAAAAGCAGGATTTTCCACATTATTATTTTCTAAGTAAATGGAAGACATTATGGGGACTTATTATTCTCCTATCAAGGTAACCCCTGCTGTTGTGTGTCTGCTTGTGTGTGTGTGTGCCTACCAGGGTGTTTGTGTGTCAGAGTTTGGAGGTAAAATAGGGGAAGGAAGTTAAGGTGAAGATTGGAACTACTGATGCCCTTAGTTCCATGATGAATAATAAAGAATTTAAGCATGCCATAGCAAGTTGGAGAAGGGATTAGTAGAAGAACTTGGAAGACTAATATAATTATATGGTAAGAGAGAAAGGAGGAAAGAGGAGGGCAGTATAGGTAAACCTCATTAATTGTGGAAGAAAATCAATATAAAAAGTTTAAAATTGATAAATATACTGCAGGGCAAGAGTACTATTTAGAGACATGGATTTGATAACTGAAAGATCAAATACAGAAATATATAGAAGTGGCTGCCTCTACAAAATACGTAAATATCCAATAAGATTGGTTACTTTGGAAGAAAACTAGAAGATGGGAGATATAAAGACTTTCACTTTTCTCCATACATTCTTTTGTGATAATTGAATAGTTTATCATATGTATGTTAGTTTTTGAATACAGTCATAAGAAAATACCACATATTGGGTGGCTCAAATCATAAATATCTATAGTCTCACAGTTCTTGAGACCAGACATCAAGATCAAGGTACCCATAGAGCTAGTTTCTACTGTGGTCTCTCCTTGACTAACAGATGGCTGTCTTCTTATTGTGTCCTTACTTGGTTTTTCTCGGCACAAACTCCTCCCAAATGTCTCTTTCTCTTCTTTTATAAGAACACCAGTTATACAGGATCAAGGCTGCAGTCTTATGACTTCATTTAACATTAATTAATAATTGGTATATAATAAATAATAATAAGTAATAAGTATAATGGTGAGTATCCCCACCTGTCACTCAGAAGACCAGGGTTCAGCTCTATAGCGGGGAGCCAAAAAAACTATGGTGGCTCACATAATAAAGAATCTGCCTGAAATGCTGGAGACCTGGGTTTGATTCCTGGGTGGAGAAGATCCCCAGGAGAAAGGAATGGCTACCCACTCCAGTATTTTTGCCTGGAGTATTCCATGGATAGAAGAGTCTGGTGGACTACAGAGCACAGGGTCACAAAGAGTTGGACATGACTGAATGATTAACCCTTTCAACACTTTCAAACAATAAATATATAAGTTTTAAAGGCCCTATCTTCAGATTCAGTCACACTGGGGTGTTAGGGATACAGCATACGAATTATCCTGGAACATGAGTAAGTTTATAACAATGTGTAAGGTGAATTTATTTATAATAAATAAATAATTTAATTTAATCAACATTTAAAAGAAATTGTGTCTATAGAGAAAAACTGGATGTGATGGGTGAGATAAGGAACTCTTTCATTTCATTTTAAGCTCTTGTATACTATTTCATTATCTTGCATTTGTGCATGCTGTCTTTAAGTTGTGTTGGACTCTTTGAGACTCCACGGACTATAGCCCACCAGACTTCTCTGTTTCTAGGGTTTTTCAGGCAAGAATACTGGAGTGGGTTCCCATTCCTCCTCCAGGGGATCTTCTCGATACAGGCATCAAACCTGAGCCTCTCACATCTCCTGCATTGGTGGGCAGATTCATTCCCACTGAGCCACCTGGGAAGTACTTTGCATTCTCTTAATTAGACACAAATGTTTGTATATATTAAGCAAATAAACTGTTAGGGGGCAGAGGTCATCAGCATTGAGATCACCTCTCCCTAAATGGAAACTCAAAGATGGTTATACTCTCCCATTGCCTTCCAACTAGTAAAAGTTTTCCTCCTTTGTCCACCATCATGAGTTTGTCCTGATCTTTCTTTCTCCCTTTCTCTTTCCCTCAGTGTTTTAAACTGAGTTTTATGGAGATATACTAATCTTTCTCAAAACAGCATATTCATTAAGTATTGGGATGGATGCTACCAATCTTGCTGGTGTCCTTCATCAACCAGAACAGTTTGTGCTAGGAAGAACTCACAAATAAGTATGAAAATAAGGAAGAAATTGGTAGGTGAGAAAGGACAATTCTAATGAAGGAATTTGCCAAGGGCGGAATCCTAACTTCCTTGTTTTAAAGAAAGCACATATACAAAACACAATATACTTCATGGTTAAGTAACTGGATTTATGGAGTGAGCACAGGAGAATATGTTGTTAGGATTATCTAGAGAGACAAATAATAACCATGTCAAAATGCATGATTCAAAATCAATCATTCAACGTTCAGCTGATATGGATAAATAAGCAGGGAAGAGCTGCAGCAGAGAAGTCGGATCAATGCTGCTAAAATGCAAAGTGAAATCAGCAATGAACCCTAGGGTCTAGTTAGAGCCTTATACAAATCTGATGTTCATTTGGCTCCCAGTCAGATGATTCTGGGAGAAGCAGGCAGACTGCATGAGTCCTGAGGAGGGGCACAGAGAGATCAAAGGTCTGAACCCTTCAAGCCTGAGGGAATTGCTCTGTTCCATTGGATGCCCTATTTATAATATGGAAATATCAACACTCTGTTCTTAAGTAGAAGCTGAATGTGTTTACTGTATTTGCATTCAAAGAATACTGACACTACAGTCTTTGTTGATGTTGATATTAATTTCATTTTAATTCTAAATTCAGAGGAGTCAAAGAGGAATGCATACTTTATGAAGAGGCGGCTTTATTTCAAATTTAAATATTTATAGTGTTTGTCAGTTCAATGTGCATCCAAAAACATTGATATAACTTCACAAGTCTAGCACAGAAAGTGAACTGACTGCTCAGAATATACTTAGCCACAACACAGCGCAAAGAATTATATTATGCTCACATTGTTTGGTAATTCTGTAGGTGCAAACCACATTAATTTTATTTGAGCCCATGTCAAAAAAATTATTGTAGCATCAAACTATCAGTTGAAAAATTCAAGGTCATTTTCTTTTCAATTTACCTTTTAACAGATCCCTGCTAGGAGCTGTTGTGAAAGGAGCCATCGCCCTCAAAAAGCCTGTAATCTACAAAGGCAAGACTCACTTATGTTTAAAAGTAGTACCAATACCCCAAACATTGCAAGTTAGTTTAGAATAAAATGTCAACCAATTGGCTGTCCTAGTTTCCTCACCATACTCATTATTATTTAAGAAAAATTCAGGGGTTTAATACCAGAAATAGAAAAGAAAATTAAGAATTCTTAACGTTTTCCTTCAGACATACAATTCAAGTGATAATGCTCTGGGTCAAGCTTAAAGATGGTGTAAAATGTTTTTCTTTACAATTTTGAAAGATAATTATTTGTATTTATTTTCTCTCTGTCTTTGTGTCTTTGCTTCCATTGGCTCGTGTCTCTGTCTCTCTTTTTCTCTCTCCCTCTTTTGTGTGTTGGTAATGGGCTATCTGGGCTTTGCTGGTGACTCAGACTGTAAAGAATCTGCCTGCAGTGCAAGAGACATGGATTTGATCCCTGGATCTGGAAAATCCCCTGGAGAAGGGAATGGCTACCCACTCCAGTATTCTTAACTGAAGAATTTCATGGACACAGGAGCCTGGCAAGCTATAGTCCATGGGGTCACTTTCAGTTTTTCAGTGAGCTACCCACAAACTATGTCCAATGAGCTAATGTGATTAAAGTAAGCTAAACTTAAAAACAACAGCAACAAAAGGTGATCATCCTGAATCTCACAAACTCAATTATTTCTAAGCTAAAAAAAAACACTTGTATTCTCAGTCTCCCATATCCTCCAATTTTTTTTAAGTCCTAGGGCTTAAATAATACAAAAGATGATCTTCTAACTTTTACCCCCAAGCTGCCAGGTCTCTGGGCTTCCTAACAGTCTGAGTTGTTTCTCCATTGTCCTGCAGATGGTGATGCTCACCTGCAAGTCCCAGTTCTTTCTGCAGTGGACCCTCACTTGTCCAGGTTCCTGCATAGACTCAGGTCTTTGAAAGGAAGACCTTCCTACTCACTTGGAGTCAGGGAAGTTGAATTTTCAGGTTTGTTCATCAATATATATGTCTGCAGTCAACTGAGGCTCTTCACAGATAAAGGATAAGGAGTGTGCTGGAGGAGTTTCCAGCATCAGTCACACTGTAGGCTAAAAAAATTTTACCCTGATTTAGTTCTCCAGCCTTTCTTCTTGATCTCTTGTAGTTTTTATTTTTAAATGTTTTTTGTTTTTTTCTAAGGTCCTAGTCCATCTGAGAGGTTTGAGTAAGGAACCTAATTGAGAGACAATCGGGATTTTTATCCCACTTTCCCAGAAAACTAGTGTGTTCCTTTGCACACATATTTGTCTCTCCTTTTGATACCATGGCTCAAGTATCCATGTGTTCATGCTAGGTCACTTCAGTCATGTCTGATGCTTTGAGATCCTATGGACTATAACCTGCCAGACTCCTCTGCCCATGGGATTTTCCAGTCTAGAATACTGGAGTGGGCTGCCATGCTTTCTGCTCATATCTAACATGAATTGCTTCACTTGTGGTTTATGTCCCAAGCTCTCTCAAGCTAATCAAGAACTTTGCTCCAGCAATTCTCTCTTTTCATTTCTAGCCATCAGTTTTTATTTTTTCTTTTTTTTTAGTTTTTCTTTTGCTATGAGACCATCTACCACCATGCAAACATACCATTAACTTGACCATCTTAAACAACATTTTCTTTTCTCCTGCTTCTCCAACAGCTGCAGTTTGATTTAAGTCATCATTTCAGAATGACTCCTCTAAAAAGTTGCCTAATCTTGTTGTCTTCACATTCTCTCCTCTCCTCCTAAACACTTCAGTCATGTGTTCAACCCTGTTACCTAATTGGTACTGCTCTCAGTAACATCACAAATGTACTTCATATACTGTTAAATTCAGGAGTGATTTCTCAATCTTTTTCTTACATATCTTACTGGCAGAATAATCTAATGTATCCTGGAGAGTCCTGTTTTATGCTATTTTTCTTAGTGCAATCAACAGTGTCTACAGGTATATCTTGTTTTACTGTTCTTCACTTTATTGCACTTTGGGCTTCCCTGATGGCTCAGATGGTAAAGAATCTGTGTGAAATGTGGGAGACCCAGGTTCAATCCCTTGGTCATAAAGATCCCCTGGATAAAGAAATGGCTACTCATTCCAGTATTCTTGTCTAGAGAATTCCATAGACAGAGGAGCTTGAAGAGCTACAGCTCGTGGGGTCACAAAAAGTCGGACATGGCTGAGCAATTAATACTTTCACTTATTGCACTTTACCCTGTGCTTTTTGAAAATTGAAGGTTTAGAGCAATCCTGTGTTGAGCAAGCCTACAGAAGCCATTTTTTCCACCACACTTACTCTGCGTCTCTGTGTCATATTTTGGTAGTTCTACACTATTTCAAATTTTTTCATTACTATATTTGTTACAGCAATCTGTGATCAGTGTTGTTTGAGGTCATTATTGTAATAATTTGGGGGTCCCCTTATAGAACATTAAACTTAATTAACAAATGTTAGGTGTACTCTAACTGCTCTTCTGATCAGCTGTTCTTCTCTCTCTCCCTTTCCTCAAGCCTCCCTATTCACTAAGACCCAGTAATAGTCAAGTTTGGAGTTCTGATGGAGATGTACTAGAAAATTAATGTTGTTTTATGCCTGCTAACACGGCATACATTCTGCAGTTTATGGATCAATAAGCAACTTGGACTTTCAACTATTATTATTTAAGAGGTACATTCAATAATGCTATTGCTTTCCTAAGGCTATAAATGGTAATTCCTCTGAAGAATCTGGGCAAAGTAAATTGAAAGCTTTCTGGAAAGGATTTGCCATCCTAGATGCCATTAAGAACACTGGAGGTTCATGGGGAGGTGTCAAAATATCAACAATAAGAAAACTTTCGAGATGTTGATTATCTCAGATAACTTTGAGGGGGTCAAGACTCAAAGGAGAAAGTAACTAAGGAGGTAGTGGAAATAGCAAGAAAGCAAGAAGTAGAAATGGAGTGATGTTTTCCACAGTGGCTGTACTAGTTTGCATTTCCACCAACAGTGAAAGAGGGTTCCCTTTTCTCCACATCCTCTCCAGCATTTATTGCTTGTAGACTTTTGGATGGCAGCCATTCTGACTGGTGTAAAGTGGTACCTCATTGTGGTTTTGATTTGCATTTCTCTGATAATGAGTGATGTTGAACATCTTTTCATGTGTTTGTTAACCATTTTTATGTCTTTGGAGAAATGTCTGTTTAGTTCTTTGGCCCACTTTTTGATTGGGTCATTTATTTTTCTGGAATGGAGCTGCAGGAGTTGTTTGTATATTTTTGAGATTAATTGTTTGTCCGTTGCTTCATTTGCTATTATTTTCTCCCATTTTGAAGGCTGCCTTTTCACCTTGCTCTTAGTTTCCTTTGTTGTGCAGAAGCTTTTAATTTTAGTTAGGTCCCATTTGTTTATTCCTGCTTTTATTTCCGATATTCTGGGAGGTGGGTCATAGAGGATCCCGCTTTGGTTTATGTCAGAGAGTGTTTTGCCTATATTATCCTCTAGGAGTTTTATAGTTTCTGGTCTTATGCTTAGATCTTTGATCCATTTTGAGTTTATTTTTATGTATGGTGTTAGAAAGTGTTCTAGTTTCATTCTTTTACAAGTGGCTGCCCAGTTTTCCCAGCACCACTTGTTAAAGAGATTGTCTTTTCTCCATTGTATATTCTTGCCTCCTTTGTCAAAGATAAGATGTCCATAGGTGTGTGGATTTATCACTGGACTTTCTATTTTGTTCCATTGATCTATATTTCTGTCTTTGTGCTAGTACCATACGGTCTTGATGACTGTGGCTGTGTAGTATAGCCTAAAGTCAGGCAGGTTGATTCCTCCAGTTCCATTCTTCTTTCTCAAGATTGCTTTGGCTTTTGGAGGTTTTTTGTATTTCCATACAAATTGTGAAATTACTTGTTCTAGTTCTCTGAAAAAGACGTCTGGTAGCTTGATAGGAATTGCATTGAATCTATAGATTGCTCTGGATAGTATACTCATTTTTACTATATTGATTCTTTCGATCCACAAACATGGTATATTTCTCCATCTATTTGTGTCCTCTTTGATTTCTTTCATCAGTGTTTTAGAGTTTTTTACATATAAATATTTTGTTTCTTTAGGTAGATATACTCCTAAGTATTTTATTTTTTTTGTTTTGATGGTGAATGGAATTGTTTCCTTAATTTCTCTTTCTGTTTTCTCATTGTTAGTGTATAGGAATGCAAGGGATTTCCGTGTTTTGATTTTATATCCTGCAACTTTACTATATTCACTGATTAGCTCTAGTAATTTTCTTTTACAGTCTTTAGGATTTTCTATGTAGAGAATCATGTCATCTGCAAACAGTGAGAGTTTTACTTCTTCTTTTCCAATTTGGATCCCTTTTATTTCTTTACCTGCTCTGATTGCTGTGGCCAAAACCTGGAAATAGAACTGCCATATGACCCAGCAATCCCACTGCTGGGCATACACACCGAGGAAACCAGAATTGAAAGACACACATGTACCCCAATGTTCATTGCTGCATTGTTTACAATAACCAGGACATGGAAGCAACCTAGATGTCCATCAACAGACGAATGGATAAGAAAGCTGTGGTACATATACACAATGGAATATTACTCAACCATTAAAAAGAATATATTTGAATCAGTTCTACTGAGGTGGACGAAACTGGAGCCTATTATCCAGAGTGAAGTAAGCCAGAAAGAAAAACAAAAATACAGTATACTAATGCATATATATGGAATTTATAAAGATGGTAACGAGAACCCTGTATGTGAGACAGCAAAAGAAACGCAGATGTATGAAACACTCTTTTGGACTCTATGGGAGGGCAAGAGTGGGATGATATGGGAGAATGGCATTAAAACATGTTAATCATCATACGTGACATCAATCACCAGCCCAGGTCTGATGCTCAGGGCTGGTGCACTGGGATGACCCAGAGAGAGGGAATCGGGAGGGAGGTAGGAGGGAAGTTCTGGAAAGGGAACACATGTATACCCATGGCAGATTCATGTCAATGTATGGCAAAACCAACACGATAATGTAAAGAAAATTAAAATAAATAAATTAAATTTAAAAAAAAAGAAATGGAGTGATGTGACCAAATTGCAGCAATCTCATGATAACAGTTTAATGAATGAGGAATTAAGTTTTGTTTCATTTACATGAGGAAAGTGATTTCTTGAGACAGAATCTACTCTTGGTGATAATCCTGTGATGATTGTTGAAGTGAGAATGAAAGATTTATTAATATACTTAAAGTTAGTTGATAAACCAGTGGTAGTGTTTGAGGGAAGTGACTCTAATTTTGAAAGAAGTTTACTATGGATAAATGGTATCAAATAACATTGCATTACTATGGAGAAATCTTTCATGAAAGATAAAATCAACTGATTCAGCAAACTTCACTGTTGTCTTATTTAAAATAATCAGCATAATCACCCCAACCTTCAGCAACCACTGCTGTGGTCAGAGACCCATCAAGCAAGATCCTCCACTGTTAAAAATATTATGACACTGAAAATTCAGATAATGGCTAGCAATTTTTAAAAAATAAAATAAAACAAAGTAATTTTTAATTAAGGTATTTATATATAATTTTAGGCATAATGCTATTTCACACTAAATAAACTTAAAGTGTTGTGTAAATACAACTTTTATATGCACCATGAAACCAAAAAGTGTTTGTGACTCTATTGTAGTATTTGCTTTATTGTAGTGGTACAGAACCAAATCCTCAATATCTCTGAGGTAAACTTGCAATTTCATCCTCAAAGCAACCTGATTTTGTCAGGTTGGTAACTACGTCATCATCTGACTGGTTGTTGTTGTTTCTCAGCCTCTCAGTTGTGTCCGACTCTTGCAACCCCATCCACTGAAGCACACCAGGTTTCATTATCTCCCAGGTTTGCCCAAACACATGTCTTTGATTTGGTGATGTCATCCAACCTTCTAATTCTCTGTTGCCCTCTTCTCATATCCTCAGTCTTTTCTAGCATCAAGGTCTTTTCCAATGAGTTGGCCTTTCACATCAGGTGGCCAAATTATTGTATCTTCATCTTCAGCATCAGTCCTTCCAATGAACATTTAGGGTTGATGTCCTTTAGGATTGACTGGTCCAATCTCCTTGCTGTCCAAGGGACTCTCAACAGTCTTCTCCAGCACTCCTTGTTAGCTGCATTAAAGAGCTGATTGATTTTTTTCATGCTCCAAACATTTTCTTCACTTGACTTACATTCTTCCTACTTTTCCACTTTCTTAATAGATACTCTACAGTCTTATTTATTCATTCCTATTCTTCTCCACAGTCTCTTAATGGAGAACTCTTGGGCTCCATAACTAGATTTTTTTTTCTACAGTAGGTAACCACAGTTGAAATATTTAATATAACTACACTGAAAATGGAATGATAAATTACTTTAGACAATGATTTATATGCAGAAAATAATCATTTCTCTATAATGATTTTCCCTTTGTAGATGAGACTAAAGCAAAGATATTTTAAAAAATATTTTAAGCATTTGCAAAGATATCAAAAAGTATTTCTCCTTTATTTCTTGTCTGTCTTCTGTCTTGGCCCACCTTCTCATTTCCATTCATAAAATACTTTCAGTGTTATAGCGGTAAAAAAAGAATACTCTATTCAAACAAAAGGAAGTATAAGATAATACTCTAATTTGACCAGTCCTCCAGAAATGTAATTATTGATACTAAATTTTCCTAGCAAGCTTCTTCTAATAGTGGATAAGCAAAAGGCTTAAAAGAAAAAGATTATATATATATATCTATAAAGTGCAGATCGGTGCTTAGAATATTCTGAGGTTGTATAATCTGCAACCTCATTCTCTCTAACCAGTGCTTTTCATATAATGAAAAGAAAACTGGTAGAGCATTGATTGCTTCAATTCTAAAACAAATAGTTTCTTTCTTTTGTTTATTTTGTTGGTGAAAGTGTAAGGGAGCCTTTAAGAGAGAGACATGTTGGAAAGCAACCCTCAAATATAAATGTAAATTACAACAATCCCACAGATTGTAACATATCATTATCTTGCCCATTCTTTAAAGAACAAAAAACAAGGCTAATAATCATCCAGTTACATATCGTAATAGAAGAGATTTGGGATTTTTATTAGACTATCATAGTCACTCATTTATGAATCAAGATGTTTGGAGCTAGAGTGGACCGTTCTGACCTTTTGGATGTCCTAATCTAAAGGTTGCTGCTCATTATTGGACAAATCTATTTTCAGTGGGCCACTGCTTGTCTACATCTTTTGTATGGATGTTTCTCTGCATTTGGGTAGTAAAAGCCTTGCTTCATTTCTTTACTGACTTACATCTCTTTAGATACCAAACAATTGCATCCAAAATTTGAGGACGGAACTCCAATATTCATTATTTCATAAATGTCACCATCACAGATCAGAATATCATATGGATTAGATGTGTCTTATTTCACAACTGTGGTCCATTAGCACAAGCACAGAAATATACATTAAAACTTTCTTCTTCAGCAGTACATGATGTTTAGTGGATCTGTCAAAGTATTTCTTTTATCACATTCTCACTGTCTTTCATACAAGACCTCATTGTTGAGCTTCTTTCTATTGATGCAAAGAAATCTTACATGAAATTTCCATCCCATTAACTGTTTGAAATAGACAATCCACATTCGAATGGTGCTGAATAGTAAACTACAGCCAGTTCTGAGTTGCTGTCTGATGTATTGTTGAGCTGTCTTTTGGCCCTCTTTGACATTTCAGCCATCTTTCTCTTGAGAGCCTCTAGTATTTGCCTAAAAAGATACTGGGCTAGTTGTACCTTGTTTGAATGGAGAAATAGCTGCTATGTTCAAATTATTCAGTATAAAAAGAAGATACTTTCAAATAGGTTTTCAGTGAATAACTCAAGCATTATGAATGTGAAATATCTATGCCTATTACCAAACTTGTTTATCGAGATTTTACAGATATCATTAAAATATAAAATTCTTGTTCAATATTCAATGTCTGAGCTTTGAAATCAGCAGAGAGTCTTAGGTTTATAATTTAATACCTCTAAGTATTATATTGTTGATACAATACTAAGTTATATATTGATATGTGTGGGCAGCTTCATCATTTATCAGCTTTTACTAACATCACAGAATGTATATAAGATATGTAGAGCTGAAAGCCTGACACAACAGGACTTTCAGTGACATTGTATTTATTATCAGTAACTAAAAAATCTAGGTCATGGAACACTAATACTTTCAGAATTGCAGTGTGGACAGCATTTTAATTGCTGCAAGTATTGTTCTGTGTCATTATCCTTCTTATTTGACCAGTTTTTATGGTATATTGATTTATCCTGGGATGAAAAGTACTGCTAACATGAGGGTCTGGACCACCCAGGTTGTGACTTTGTAATTGTCTCTATGCAAACAGGAGCTTTTTGGTTTCTGCTACAATCTTCTCCATATGTATTTCTGTTCATATTTCTGATGTAAAAGCCCTTGCATACATCTGTAGCCCACATTTTTTATTGTTCAATCTAAATTTCCAATTATACCATTTTATAATATGCTTGATTATCCAAGTATGTTTTCCTCTTAAACATAGAGCTAAACCTCAAATTGCGTAATATGCTACGTCTCAGTACAAATATTCTACAAACTTTGACTGCCACCATGAAATATCTGAATTCACATGCACATAGCCTTTTATTTTCTACTTCTTTTTTGAAAAAAGATAACAGGTTGAATGAGTCTATTTCTAAGTAAATATATTGTATAGTTTTAGATCTCAAATCATCTACCAGATATTAGTTTAGCAATTACAAATACATTCAAGGTCTATTAGAGAATTAGCCCTTTCTCTGTATTGCTGACAAAACTTTAGTTTGTAGTTCATGACATCACTAACACCTAAAACTGTGTGGAACACGTGGAGTCAGGATGTGGTTAGAAAAAACAGAAGCAAAATAAACCAATTAAAAGGTAGTCTTAGACTCCATTTACCTTTGAAAGATTAAGTCCTTCACTAACAGACTTCTGAAATCACTGCACGACCTTGCATGACTGAAGCATTCAAAGAAGGAAATGAATAATAAGATGGGCGAAGAGGAAACATAAAAGGAGAAAAAAAAATGAGAATTTCTATGGAAGTAATAGACACAGTAAAAGCCATGGACTAAATGAGCCTTTAAAAAATAACTTGAGATTAAGAAGTTGTCTATAAACAAAAATGCTTTCAAAAGGTGGAAGAATATTAAATATCTGATTTATTTCTTCACATTTCAAATATATCTGCTGCTGTAAAGACAAATTAAGCTTATAATCAAAAGCATAAAATTTCAGGTCTAAAACTGGAAATTAACAACTAGTTTAAAGCCTTTTGACAAATGAGAACTTCAGTTACTACATAGGCCATGGAAGTTGTTGTCAGTTCTCCAAGATTCTCCCTCTATGACTTCCTTCCTTCTAACTTCTAATCCTATGTCCCCCACCACCCAATTCATAGCGATGCTGTTAACACAAATTCATGTGCCCTGTGCACAGTGAGGTCTAACAGTGAAACGTCAGAGTTTGGAGCAGGAAAAGGTTTATTGTATGGCCAAGCAAGGAGACTGGTGGTTCATGCCCTAAGAAAATGTCAAACTTCCTGAAGGTTTTCAGCAAAGCAATTTAAAAAATCAGGTGAGGGAGGGGAGTCATAGATTCTGTGATCAGCTTGTACACAATTCTCGATCTGGCTGATGGTGAGGTAACAGGGTGGGGTCAGGTAACAGGGTGAGGTCAGAGGGGTTAACATACCAGTCCTTAGACTCCAGTAGTCCTGGGGCTGTGTGCTCCCTGGTCATCAAGTAGTTAACAGCTTCCAATTGGTGAGGGGTTTTCACATCTGTAAAACAACTCAGCAAATGTGCATCAGGTAATGTTAGCTAGGTACTTCTGAGAAGGACTAAAGCAGAGGATATTGTGGAAGAAGTCTGTCCCAGAAAGGCCTGCTCAGGTACAAGGCCACATTTCTCTGAACACAATAGTCTAAATTGACTCTGGAAGTATCAATCAGATTTGTTTCAGGCTCTCACTTTGCACATTGAAAGATAGCAGCTCTTTCCTTCTGGGTGGCTATCTTGGAGCTGTTAGCACCCCCTAAGTACCCAATCATAGGAGGTAACCCACCAGCAGTAAATACCTGATTGAGTTTCTGTCCCTTTGGACGGCATTTTTATAGCTACAAATGTATTTTCTTTGGCATCTTTCTTTTGACTTACATTATAGTAGTGCTGATCTACTGTGAGATGACTCTGTGTCCATATGAGTGTTTCCAGCTAGTTTGATAACCTAGGTTTCCTACAGTCATTATCCTTTCACTGTAAAGTAAGTAGTCTCTTCCCTCATGCTATAGCATTTTGCAGGGAACAAAAGGGGAGTGTGAGAGGTTTATCATATCCCAGGTCTCAGGTGAGTCCCTGGGACAGTTACCAAATGTGAGTTCTTGGCTTCTCACAGGAAATAATTCAAGAGTAAGCCATAGTAAAATGAAAGAATGTTTATAAATGGAGATACACCCTCCATAGATAGAATGTGAGGCATCTCAGAAAGCAAGCGGGGCCCCTTTGTATGAAGTTGTTAGTTTTTTTATAGTGGTGGGTATTTTCATAGGCTAATGAGTGGGAGAAGTATCCCAACGACTGGGAAAGTGGGGGGATTTCCAGGAATTGGGCCACCACCTACATTTTGGCCTTTTATGGCTGGCCTAGGAAATGTCATGGTGCCTGTTGGTATGCCATTTAGCTTGCTGATGTAACACAATGAACCTATACTGAGGCTCAAGGTCTAGTACACGTGAATCATCTTCTGTCTTGGATCTAGTTGGTTTTAATCATTACATCACATTTTAAAGATGATACCCTGTCCCCTTTCTCTCTCAAGGAGAGGAAATCTTTATTTTCTATATTTCTATTTATCTGACTGACCTATGAATCATATCGATCTCAATGAAAAATTAATCAATCAAAGAAAGAAATAGAAAACTTTGTTAAAGAAAAACTGAGGATTATAGCCTAGGAAGAGATCCTCAGAAAGCTCTGAGAACTGTTCCACCTGTTAGAGGTAAAATACAGTTATGTAAGTTTTTGAAACAGATGGTTGGTTATATGTTAAATGACCTATCTTTGGAACTGATTCTTGACCATGAGTTCACCTTCTCCCAAGATTTCTAGCCTCCTGAATAAATCAAACTTTCCTTCTAACCAAAACTTGTCTTTCAAGTATTGACTCAAGCAGCAATCAACAGAACTTGAATCTGGTAAAATTATGGGAAGGTGGAGGAAGAAAGGTATAGCAGATGATAAAGGGGAAAGAGGAGAGTGAAAAAGCTAGCTTAAAACTCAACATTCAAAAAACTAAGATCATGACATCTGATCCCATCACTTCATGGCAAATAGAAGGGGAAACAATGGAAACAATGACAGACTTTCTTTTCTTGGGCTCCAAAGTCACTGCAGATAGGAACGGCAGCCATGAAATTAAAAGACATTTACTCCTTGGAAGAAAAACTGTGATAAACCTAGACAACATATTAAAAAGCAGAGACATTACTTTGCAACTTTACAATAAAGATCTATACAGTCAAAGCTATTGTTTTTCCAGTAGTCCTGTACAGATATGAGGGTTGGACCATAAAGAAGATTGTGTGCTGAAGAATTGATGCCTTCAAACAGTGGTGTTGGAGAAGACTCTTAAAGAGTTCCTTGGACTGCAAGGAGATCAAATCAGTCAATCCTAAAGGAAATCAACCCTGAATATTCACTGTAAGGACTGATGCTGAAGCTCCAGTACTTTGACCACCTAGTGCAAAGAGCCAGCTCATTGGAGAAGACACTGTTGCTAGGAATGACTGCAGGCAGGATGAGAAGGGGACAACATAGGATAAGATGGTTGGATGGCATCATTGACACAATGGACATGAACTTGGACAAACTCCAGGAGATGGTGAAGGACAGGAAAACCTGATGTGCTGCAGTCCATGGGGTCACAAAAAGTCTGACATGAGAGAGTGACTGAACAAAAACAAATAATGCAGACAGGACATCCCAAACTATTTAGAGCTGCTTCAGGAGTAGATCTCTTCTGGACTGGATTCCTCAAGAGCTGAATTCTTCAACTGTATCTCCTAAAATTCCAAATTAAAACCTGTCTCTTTCTCAAATGTGATTCTATTTTCTCAATGCCTTCTATGTCATATTTCACTAACTTACGTAAATATAAAGATATGATTGGACTAGGAATAATTTTGAGAGAACTGCCCTTAAGTCAAATTTATCTCCCAGAGAGATAATCCATATTTTTTATTCTACTAATTTGTATCCATTCCATTGTTCATATATAGAAAGCCAGTTTTATAATGTGTATATTCCTGTATGTATATATATGCTATATAAATATCTATATTATGAGATAATTTTCTAGTTTAGAGTTTTATCACATAAACAAGATATAAAGAATTTTCTGTAAGCAGATGGCACTTTTCAGTTGTTATTCTTCTGAAAAACTAAGAAACAAATATGTCAGCTCAGTTCAATCCCTCAGTAGTGTCTGATTCTTTTCGACCCCATGAAGCAAAGCACGCCAGGCCTCCCTGTCCTTCACCAACTCCAGGAGTCTGTGTCGCTTGAGTCGGTGATGCCATCCAGCCATCTCATCCTCTGTCGTCCCCTTCTCCTCCTGCCCTTAATCTTTCCTAGAATCAGGGTGTTTTCAAATGAGTCAGCTCTTTCCATCAGGTGGTCAAAGTATTGGAGTTTCAGCTTCAAGATCAGTCCTTCCAATGAACACCCAGGACTGATCTTCTTTAGGATGGACTGGTTGGATCTTCTTGCAGTCCAAGGGACTCCCAAGAGTCTTCTCCAACACCACAGTTCAAAAGCATCAATTCTTCAGCATTCAGCTATCTTTATAGTCCAACTCACATCCATACATGACCACTGGAAAAACCATAGCCTTGACTAGATGGACCTTTGTTGACAAAGTAATGTCTCTGCTTTTTAATAGCTATCTAGGTTGGTCATAAATTTCCTTCCAAGGAGTAAGCATCTTTTAATTTCATCGTTGCAATCACCATCTGCTGTGATTTTGGAGCCCAGAAAAATAAAGTCAGCCACTGTTCCCACTGTTTCCCCATCTATTTGCCATGAAGTGATGGAACCAGATGCCATGATCTTAGTTTTCTGAATGTTGAGCTTTAAGCCAAAATTTTCACCCTCCTCTTTCACTGTCAATAAGAGGCCCTTTGGTTCTTCTTCACTTTCTGAAAATCTGAGGTTATTGATATTTCTCCCAGCAATCTTGATTCCAGCTTGTGCTTCCTCCAACCCAGCATTTCTCATGATGTATTCTGCACATAAGTTAAAGATTTAAGCAGAATGACGATATACAGCCTTGATGTACTCCTTTTCCTATTTGGAACCAGTCTGCTGTTCCATGTCCAGTTCTAACTGTTGCTTCCTGACCTGCATATAAGTTTTCTCAAGAGGCAAGTCAGGTGGTGTGGTATTCCCATCTTTTTAAAAGAATTTTCCACAGTTTATTGTATTCCACACAGTCAAAGGCTTTGGCATAGTCCATAAAGGAGAAATAGATGTTTTTCTGGAACTCTCTTGCTTTTTCCATGATCCATCAGAGAGTGCCAATTTGATCTCTGATTTCTCTGCCTTTTCTAAAACTAGCTTGAACATCTGGAAGTTCACAGTTCACGTATTGGTGAAGCCTGGCTTGGAGAATTTTAAGCATAATTTATTAGCATGTGAGATGAGTGCAATTGTGCGGTAGTTTGAGCATTCTTTGGCATTGCCTTTCTTAGGGATTGGAATGAAAAACCGACCTTTTCCAGTCCTGTGACCACTGCTGAGTTTTCCAAATTTTCTGGCATACTGAGTGCAGCACTTTCACAGCATCAGTCTTTCAGGATTTGAAACAGCTGAACTGGAATTCCATCATCTCCACTAGCTTTGTTTGTTGTGATGCTTCCTAAGGAACACTTGACTTCATCTTCCAGGATGTCTGGCTCTAGGTGAGTGATCACACCATCGTGATTATCTGGATCCTGAAGATCTTTTTTGTACAGTTGGGACTTATCCACAATGTACTACCATTTTTTTTTTTAAACAACCGAGAATTTGTAAGAGTGAACAGTATTGACTGTGAAACCTCTAGGGATAATGAAATTTTACTAAGAATTTGAGGTGAGTTTCACAAATCAACGTGTGGTTTTTGCTTACTAATGACTCAGTTCTTAGCTCTGAATCAAATATTTCTGTTTTCTAAGCAGAAAAGGTGAGTACATTTATCATTGATATTTGACATAACTAAACTGTGAAAAATTCTGAAAGAGATGGGAATATCAGACCATCTGGAATCAACATTGTATATAAGTTGGAATCAGATTTCTGGGAGAAATATCAATAACCTCAGATATGCAGAAGACACCACCCTTATGGCAGAAAGTGAAGAAGAATCAAGGGGTCTCTTGATGATAGTGATCTGTTCTTTCCTAACTTTTTGTCTTATTCCCTTTTGATGAGTTATTTGAATATCTTTTGTTAAATGTATGCAGTAACAAATTTGGCATTTAGGAGAATTTTTCTACCTTTATCTTCCATTAAAGGAAGATTAAAATAGTATGCTAGATATATTCTATTTTATGGATTAAATAAAATAGAAACTGCTAATATATTAACATCTCTTGGAATACTTATATGGCATACTGATTGAAATTGAGAATTAACAGAATTGCTAGTCTTAAATATTAGCATACATCTCTAGCAAAGAAAACAATGTGTGCAACAGTTTATCATTTTGGCTCTTCTCTTTCCCAGCAGGTATATTCACAGCCAACAGTGCTCTGAATACTATGTCAAGAGATCAATAAACTCAGATGTTTAGGGAATGAGTAAGTCTTTCCTTATCATTTGCACTTATGGAATTTGTGAATTTAACATTGCATGCATTAGTTATGGAGGAATTTCCATCACAAATATTTAGGTTTCTGTGATAAATCAAGTACTATTTTAGGCACTGTAATTATGAAAGTGAATTAGCTAGCTACCTTGTCTTTCTAGAACTTCCATTCTAGTTAATGGAGGAAAAACAACAAACATGTAGATAAATTCTTTGTACTGTGAGAAAGATGAAAGAATATAATATAATAGAGCATGGGTTGTGGATGCTGTTAGGAGAAGCCTTACGGAGAAGGTGGCATTTGAGTTTAGAACTTAATGTTGACCTAGAATGAGCAATGTGCAGTTTTGGAGAGAAGCACAATGTACAGAAGTACAAGGTCCCTGAGATAAGAATAAATTCAGTGAGTCTGAGGATGATAAGTGAGTAAATATAGCCCAGCATAACCTGACCAGGAAAAAAAAAAAAGAGGTGGAGTGGGGAATGGAAAGATTTGTGATCAAACAGAGAAAGGGCGAGATAGTGTAGAGCCTCTAGCCTATGTAAGCAGTTTCAGTTTTATTGTAAGTAAAGTAGGAAGTCCATTGTTAATTGGTGTCATGTCAATTTGATTCTTAAACCAGCCATGAGGAACTCTGAGGGGTAGAAGTTCTTCTTTCCTCAACACAAGCATCACTGTTGTTGTCCATGTTCAGTCACTAAATCATGTCTTAACTCTTTGTCACTTGATAGACTCCACACCAGGTATCCCCGTCCCTCACTATCTCTTGGAGTTTGCTCAAGTTCATGTCCATTGAGTTGGTGATGCCAAACCAACCACCTCATCCTCTGCCACCTTCTTTGCCTTTTGCCTTCAATCTTTCCCAGCATCAGTGTTTCTTCCAGTGAGTCTGCTCTTTGTACCAGGTGGCCAAAGAATTGAAGCTTCAGCTTCAGTATCAGTCCTTCCAATGAATATTCAGGATTGATTTCCTTTAGAATTGACTGATTCGATCTCCTTGTAGTCCAAGGGATTATCAAGAGTCTTCTCCAGAACCACAATTTGAAAGCATCAGTTCTTTGTTTTGTTTTTTTTTTTTATTGTTTTTGCCATACATTGTCATGATATCACCATGGGTTTACATATGCTTCCCCTCCGGA
>ML664170.1:4043793-4062863 GCA_007570785.1 Antilocapra americana | reverse complement strand
TTTGCTGGTCTTTTAAGTGTCTATTCAGCGCTTTGGAGTTTGCCCTGTTCCTGGTGAGAGGGCTTCCCCCGCCCCCTCTGCTCAGGCTCTCTGTCGTCCGCCTAGCACAGTTGGGGAGTGGGGCTTCTCCTCTCCCCCAGCCCGGCCGCTCGGTTTTCTCGGCGTGCAGCTGAGCACTCCTTCTAAGGTGTGTACAGCACCGATTCGTCCAGAATCCCCAGAAGTCTTGGTTAGCCTCCCCGGGGCTGGGTTATGCCCACTCCTCTCGGGCGGGGGCTGGGCCGGTCCACAGCCCGCAGCTGCCCAGCCTCTCTGTTGACTCCTCACCGCCCTTTGTTTTGTGCACGGGCCTGGGGTGGGGGGGGATGCTTTTCCTGGGAGGTTAGGTCCCTCAGGCTGCTCCGTTCCCTGAGCCCGCGGCCCGCCCCTCCCTGAGCAGGAGCAGTCCACTTCGCTAGTGGGGGGTGGGGCGCCCTGCCGCTAGGCTGTGCCTTGTAGCCAGAGATGAACCTTGCAGGGCTTAGCTATTAATCTGCTTCTGCTCTCAGCTATATTGCTCTCCAAGATCCAGCGCAGATCTGCCAGAGAGAATGCTCCCTGGTATTCGGAAACCTTTCTCCTCTTTTTTTTTTTTTTTCCTCTTTATTCCAGACTCCCCTTCCGGGACAGAACCCGTCCCCAGTTCTTTGTCTCTCCCTCTACTTTTTTTTTTCTTTTCTTTCTTTTGTCCTACCTCCTCACGTCGGCAATGGGTCGCCCTTCCAGATGCCCGATGTCCTCTGCCAGCATTCAGTTCCTGTTTTTTGGAGTTTGCTCGGCCTTTAAAAGTTCTTTTGGTATATTTATTGGGGAGAGAGTGTTCTCCCCGTCCTATTCCTCCGCCATCTTAGTTCCCCTCCTCAGCATCAGTTCTTTGATGCTCAACCTTCTTTATGGTCCAAATTTTACATCCATACATGACTGTAGCTTTGACTCTAAGGATGGTTATTTGCAAAGTGATGTCTGTTTTTCAACACACTGTCTATGTTTGTCATAGCTTTCTTTCGTAGAAGCAAGCATCTTCTAATTTCATGGCTGCAGCCACCATCTGCTTCCACTTTTTCCCCTTATATTTGCCATGAAATGATGGGACTGAATGCCATGATCTTCATTTTTTGAATGTTGAGTTTCAAGCCAGCTTGTTCACTGTCTTCTTTGACCCTCAGCAAGAGGCTCTTTAGTTCCTCTTTGATTTTTACCACTAGAGTGGTATCATCTGCATATCTGAGGTTGATGATATTTCTCCTGGAAACCTTGATTCCAAGATTCCAAACTCATCCAGCTTAGCATTTCACATGATATACTCTGCATAAAAGTTAAATAAGCAAGGTAACAATATACAGCCTTGTCTTACTCTTTTCCCAATTTTGAACAAGTCAGTTGTTCCATGTAAGATTCTAATTGTTGCTTCTTTACCTGAGTACAGGTTTCTCAGAAGACAGATAAGATAGTCTAATACTCCCATCTCTTTCAGAATTTTCTGAAGTTTGTCGTGATTCACAGAGTCAACTGTTTTTGCATAGTCAATGAATCAGAAGTTGATGTTTTTCTGCAATTCTCTTGCTTTTTCTATGATCCTACATATGTTGGAAATTTGATCTCTGTTCTGTCTGCCTTTTTTATACCTATACCTGGTACATCAGGAAGTTCTCAATTCAAATACTAATGAAGCCTGTTGTTCAATTCATGTCATGTACATGACATGTTCACTGCCATGTTGTTCAAGTCAAGTCATGTCCGACTCTGTGACCCGTGGACTGCAACATTCAAGGCCTCCTTGTTCCTAACTGTCACCTAGAGTTTGCCCAAGTTCATGTCCATTGAAACAGTGATGCCATCCAACCTTCTCATCCTCTGTCACCCTCTTCTCCTTCTGCCTTTAATCTTTCCAATGAGTTGACCCTTTGCATCAGGTGGCCAAAGTATTGGAGCTTCAGCTTAAGCATCAGTTCTTCCAATGAAAATACAGGGTTGGTTTCCTTTAGGATTGACTGGTTTGATCTCCTTACTGTACATGTGACTCAATAAATGGGGTTCCTTGGTGGCACTAGTGGCAAAAAAACCACCTGCCAATGCAGGAGACTTAAGAGACTTGGGTTTGATCCCTGGGTTGGGAAGATCTCCCGAAGGAGGGCGTGTCAACCCATTCCAGTATTCTTGTCTAGAGAATCCCATGGACAGAAGAGCCTGGCAGGCTACAGTCCATAGGGTTGCAGAGAATCAGACACAACTGAAGTGACTTAGCACACACCCATGCATACAGAGTCATTAATAGCCAATGGGACTCCTCAAACCCTTGACAGAATTCACTGCTGAAGACTAGCTTGAAGGATTTTGAGCATAACCTTCCTAGCATGGGAAGTGAGTGCATGCTAGTAAGGTCTGGTAGCTTGAACATTTTTTAGCACTGCCCTTCTTTGGGATTGGGATAAACACTGACTTTTCCAGTCCTGTGGCCACTGCTGGTTTCCTGACGTATTAAATGCAGCACTTTGACAACATCATCTTTTAGGATTTTAAATAGCTCTGCTGGAATTCCATCATCTCCACCAGCCTTGTTTATAATGGTCCATTTAATTGGATATAACTTTCTCTTTATCCCTTATTTGATGCAGTCTGAATATGAAATATCATACATTAAGTTAAGGAATTTAGCATTCTGTGTATGGGAAGATGCAAACCTCTGAACTCACTGAATTCTTTCATTTCATATGCACCTCAGATGTTTGGGGTCAATCCTGTGTCCTTGTTCACTTTTCTTCTAGCATTCCCCCAGCTCCTCAGCAAATACTTTGTGCAAGGCAGTGGCAGCATCTACTGGATTGCAGCTTTGGGAGTCCTCATTCACATTTGGAGGCTAATTGGTGACTGTGACATTTCTTGCTTATTGATATAGCAGGAGATATTGTCCTTTCACAGGTTCAATTTAATAATGACTGATCTAAGAATTAAATTAATTAAATTAAATCAGTCAATCCAAAAGGAAATCAGTCCTGAATATTCATTGGAAAGACTGATGCTGAAGCTTAAATTCCAATACTTTGGCCATCTGATGCAAAGAATTGACTCATTGAAAAAGACCCTGATGCTGGAAAAGATTGAAGGCAGGAGAAGAGGGCAGCAGAGGATGAGATGGTTTGCATCACTGACTCAATGGACACGAGCAAGCTCTGGGAGTTGGTGATGGACAGGGAAGCCTGGCTGCAGTCCATGGGGTCACAAAGAGTGCGACACAACTGAGAAACTGAACTGAAATAAACTATATCAATACTTTGGTCACTGCTCACTTTTGGTGAACTTGAGGCAGGAAATAGATGGGCCCCCAGAGTAAACTGCTGGAATTCATGCCTGTGTACAGAACTCCAAAATATCAATAGCAGGACAACTGAGAGAGGATGCTGGGCTCTTCCCAGATAAGAGATAAAAGATCACCTATCTCTCATTCTCAAAATCAAGGAGATCTCCCCTACTAGAAAGTTCCCTGGAGGTCAAAAGAGGAGTGATGTCAAGGCTTCGAGTTTCCTGAAATATAACAAATATAAACACAGAACCAGGCAAATCAAAATGAGTGGCCAAATGAAACCTGGATTAAATTATTACAAAGGCCTGACTCTCTTAGTATGCCTGTCTATTCGCACATACTATTTTTCTTCCTAATAAACACTTTCCTTGTTTCACTTCTTTCCATATCTGTGGGAATTCTTTTCTGCAAAGCCAAAGGGCCAAGGCCTTATCACTGACCACTCTTGTAGTGGCAAGGGCTCAGCACTCTCGTTGGCATGATACAATTTCAATCTCTGGCTGGAGAACCGAAACCCTGCTTCAAGCTGCTGAAAGCTGAGGTCACTCAAGATCAAGCTCTGCTTCAGGACACAGGCTGAAGCAGTCCCTTTGTGAAGGACATGCCAGTTCTCTTGTCTGAAGACAAAAATCAAGAGAGCTTGTGGTAACTCTGAAACCTCTTTAACTTTCTGCTAGAAAGTAGCTTAGTCATCTCTGCTCATGTTCATTGACCTAAGCATGCCATGTGACCAAACCTAAATTCAATAGAGTGAGGTATTGTCTCACAGAAAAGAGATAAACATTATTTTGCAAGCAATATACAATTGGATAGATAAACTAAGTCTGACCTGCCCTGTTTAGTATTACTTAAAATTATTTTCCTCATAGTTAGAGTTACTCTTCAGAGTTCATTCAATGTTACACACAGCTGAAGCAAATTGAAATAACAAAACCTGACATTTGAAAATTTTTATTTTAATCTCAAGACTAAAAGAAATCTATACATGTTATTTTATTGGTCCTTTAGGTAAGATCATATCTATCATATACGAAAGGAAGCAAGTTTGTTACCCACCAAGGACTCACTGACAGAGATAATACTATAGTATCAGCTTTTGAGAAAAGAAAAGGCTGAAGTTAAACGTCAAGCACCAAGGAGACAGGAGGCACTACTCAACTCTATCTCCCTACTGTGGTGTTTGGTGAACTTTTATGAGTTGGCATGTGGAAGTACTGATGAGGAGTTTCAACTGGAGGGCTTTGGAACCTGGCCATTATAGTTGTTACTATTCAGTTACTAAGTTATGTCCAACTCTCTGTTACCCCATTGACTGCAGCAAGCCAGGCTTCCCTGGCTTTCACTATCTAGTGGAGTTTGGTCAAACTTATGTTGAGTCAGTAAGGTCATCCAATTCTCTCTTTCTCTGTCACTCCCTTAGCATCAGAGTCTTTTCCGATGAGTTGGCTCTTCATATACTTTGAAGAGCTTCAGCCAAAGTATTGGAGCTTCAGCTTCAACATCAGTCCTTCTGGTAAATATTCAGGATTGATTTCCTTTAGGATTGACTTGTTGGATCTCCTTGCTGTCCAAGGGACTCTCAAGAGTCTTCTCCAGCATCACAGTTCAAAAACATGAATTCCTTGGCACTTAGCCTTCTTGATGGTCCAACTCTCACATTTGTACATGACTACTGGAAAAACAATAACTTTTACTATACAGACCTTTGTTGGCAAAGTAATGTCACTGCTTTTTAATATGATATCTAGGTTTGTCATCACTTTCCTTCCAAAGGGCAAGTGTTTTCTAATTTCACAGCTTCAGGCACCATCTGCAGTGATTTTTTATTTTGGTCATTATAGTAAGGCAAGATAAAAAAGCATGTTAACACTGTATCTTCCTGGACAATGGAAACTTTGCTTCTGAAAGGATTTGGGTGTTCAAGTTTTGGTCATATCTCAGTTCTTTGGTTCCATGGAGCAGGGGGAGAAACTTTGATTCCAGATGTTATTTAAAGTCAAAATTTTCTCCTCTGCACATGCTTCACCTAAATAACTTGCAGTTTTGTTCTCTTGTTTCTGAAAAATAGCTCAGTATCTTGTTAGAAAAATAATAGGGCCATTTGGGTCTGGTTCCTGAGTGTCAACTACAAATCGACAGCTGTCATCAGGCTTCCCTGATAGCTCAGTTGGTAAAGAATACACCTGCAATGCAGGAGACCCCAGTTTGATTCCTGGGCCGGGAAGATCTGCTGAAGAAGGGATAGGCTACCCACTCCAGTATTCTTGGGCTTTCCCTGTGGTTCAGCTGGTAAAGAATCTGCCTGCAATGTGGGAGACCTGGGTTTGATCCCTGGGTTGGGAAGATCCTCTGGAGAAGGGAAAGGCTACCCACTCCAGTATTCTGGCCTGGAGAATTCCATGAGCAACATTTACTCACTTTACTTCATGGGTCCTTGCCATCTATCTCTATAAGGATTAAATCAAGTGCTGTAGCTGCTGACCTTAATCCCCCCTGGAAAGGATTTCATGGTGGAGAGCAGAAAAGGGGCACTCTATGCTGGGGAAAAAGCTGACAGGACACATCTTCAGTTAGTTAGATGTTTTCCAGAGCCAATTATATTAGCCCAATTATTGTGTCTCCTCATATCTCAAACAACACCAAAATCCTTCAGAGTGATGACTGTTTTTCATGACTAGTAAAAAAGCTTCATTCACCAGGCTAGCAGAAAAGTTCTGGGAAAAGTATGTGCTTGAGTGCATGTATCCCCCCCTTCACCAAAATCACATATATATTGATCTTCTCCCCTTCCTAATTGGAACAGTTAGGAAGCTATCTGAGGTACTGTCTTCCCAGGCTGCAGTCCTCATTTTGCCCCAGTTCAGTTCAGTTCAGTTCAATTGCTCAGTTGTGTCTGACTCTTTTGCAACCTCATGGACTGCAGCACACCAGGCTTCTCTGTCCATCACCAGCTCCCGGAGTTTACTCAAACTCATGTCCATAGAGTCAGTGATGCCATCCAACCATTTCATTCTCTGTCGTCCCCTTCTCCTCCTGCTGTCAATCTTTCCCAACCTCAGGGTCTTTTCCAATGAGTCAGTTCTTTGCATCAGGTGGCCAAAGTATTGCCGCCAAATAAAACTTAATTCACAACTCTCACCTTGTACAATTATTTTAAGTCCACAGAAATTATAAGAGTGGTTTAATGACTTACTCTTTGTGGTATTACTAGTTAGAGGGAGACTTAGGATCTAAACATAGGTATGTTTGACAACAGGGATTATGCCTTTTAACCTCTGTGTAACCATACCTGTCAAAATCACTTGTCCAAAATGAATTCAAGTTGGGAAACCACTGTAAAAATAGCTATGATATGGGTAATGTTGATAAAACATGCCATAACAATTGATATTACAATCTGTATGTGTCCATAAATCCTGAAATAAAGAAGAAAGAATGAATGGAATTTTGGTTTAAATTACATATTTATAGAAGTCCTACTCTTTGGAAAAATTTAAATTTATGTTAAGTAGCCATAGCTTTTAACTCCAACCCATCTGTAGTTATTAATATTGTATTTGAACCAAGAAAGAAAGAAAAGAGAGGTGCTGAATCACTTAACGGCAAAAGTTATTCAACAAAATTGCCAATTTAGTATTTCTCTTTGGTCACTTATTGCCTGCAGCATATGCTTCTGCATTTAATGTTTGTATTTCTTGATATAAAGTAATTGTTTAATTAATCAAGTAGCTGCTTTAAAGAGACAGCATAATCCGTTTCTATTCTTTTATTCCTGGGGAAAATCTTGGTTAAATGGCATTTTCACTGGTTTCAATTTATATTTGTATATTTCAGTCTATTCTAAGTGAAAGCAAGCACTTAAATGTACCATCAAATTGAAGATAGGCCCTCAGGAAAAGTGAGCTCATTTGCATGCAGCTTATAGCGCTTTTTGTAAAAATATGTTTGACTTTGCACTTTTCCTTAGTAGCAAATGGGAACAGAATAAGTGTAGTGTGCAGAATTTAGTTGACAGCTTAAAAACCTTAATAGCGTTTGGTTCTTTTTATGTTATATGTTCCTAACAATGTAAATTTTATAGGAGAGTAAAATCTCTAGTATTTTAAAGAGAGACATTTGCATGATTTTATATTGAAAAAAAAGTTCATGCATCATCTCAAAATATAGCAAAGATATTTAAAAAATAAATAGCCCACTTATTTAGTTCTTATTCAATTAAATGCAAGTAAAAATTGATTATTGAGAAATGTGTATCCAAAAGTGGAAACAACATTTTTCTAAAGAAGGGTAACTAACCTATTTGATGGAAAATAACTTGAGGATCGTATAAGAAAATAAAAAATGGCATGTTCTTTGTTAAAAAAGAACTTATAAACCATTTTTATAAAGTCAGAACAAAGAACTTTTTTTTTAAAGTGCAAGTACAATTACAAATGAACTTCAGCTCTCTGTCATGAAATAATTACAAGAGTAAGTCTAAGCACACTATAAATTTCAGTCCACAGTATATGCTCTAAAGACACTGACATGAAATTGTATATGAGATTACATGTAAATATGTCTTTATTATCTTAATTGACATCAGATATCACTATGCAATGGGCATTTTGACTTGCCTATGAGTGCACTGAAATCAATGAAAGTATTGTTGGAGTACCTGGAAAGCCATCATAGGTGTTGAAGTTCAGTAGCCTGTCAGGCTGGAGAAGGCAATGGCAACCCACTCCAGTACTCTTGCCTGGAGAATCCCAGGGATGGGGGAGCCTGGTGGGCGGCCGTCTATAGGGTCGCACAGAGTTGGACACGACTGAAGCGACTTAGCAGCAGCAGCAGCAGCACCCGCAGCGGCAGCCTTGTCAGTCAGTATTTTCACAGAATCTATTTGGGCAATGACCTTGTATCCTCTCACCTGAAAGTTGTCTGCAATCATATAAATATGTAATTCTTGGGTTCCTGAGGAGGATATCTGCTCATTTTGTGGACAGATGATCACTGGTTTGGGAGCTGATCACTGGAAGGCACAAAAACAACTTTGTTTTTTCAGAGCCGCTTCAGTCCCTTTCTGAATTGAAAGTGGGAAAGGAGCAGTCGAAGTGGCTTGTTTATAACTAGTAAATTAGTCTTGATTTTGGACAGCCACTTGCAACTGTCATCAGTTTTAATTTCCCTTTCAACAACTCCCTTTTACTATCAAAATTTGCTGGTAGCACGCCTACATTTGAACATTTTATTACCTGGGTTTGCACAGATAAGTCTTTTCAAAGAAACCACAGTAGTCTGCCTCAAGGTTGTCAGCAAAGCCATATCCTAACTCTCTTTCACTGAGTGAATTCACAGTGATTCTACTGTTATTATACTTGACCTCTATAGAAGTGACATAAGGAAGTATTCTGAAGCATCTCAAGTAGTTGCCATAATATGTTCCAGAGTTGGCAACTTTTGATTATGGAAGAAGAAAAAAAACTAACTGTTTTATCATTATAGCATTAGACTTAAAAAGAAAAGCTTTTCAGATTACTATAAACTCGCATTTGTTTGTAAGAGATAATACAGACAGATTCTGTATCCCTTTCACACAGTTTCCCTTAATAATACATCTTGCAAATTACAATACAGTACTACAACAAAAAATATTAACATTGACAAAAATCCACTGATATTTTCCAGATATTTCCAATTTCACTTGTACTCATTTGTGTTTGTATGTGTGTATTGAAAGCCGAGTGCAGAAGAATTGATGCTTTTCAACTGTGGTGTTGGAGAAGCCTCTTGAGAGTCCCTCGGACCACAAGGAGATCAAATCAGTCAATCCTAAAGGAAATCAGTCCTGAATATTCATCGGAAAGACTGATGCTGAAGCTGAAACTCTAGTACTTTGGTCATCTGATGCGAAGAACTGACTCACTGGAAAAAATCCTGATGCTGGGATAGATTGAAGGCAGGAGGAGAAGACTGAGATGGTTGGATGGCATCACCGACTTGATGGGCATGAGTCTGAGCAAGCTCCAGGAGTTGGTGATGGATAAGGAAGCTTGGCATGCTTCTGTACGAGGGGTCGCAGAGAGTCAGACATGACTGAGTGACTGAACCAAACTGTGTGAGTATTGAGTTCTATGCAATTCTATCACATGTGTAAGTTTGAAACTACATAAAATGATTTGAAACTACATAAAATCATATAATTTCCTGAAACTACAAATTATATATGGCAAAGAAATTATGGTGAAAATAGTTTGTTTAATATAAGATTTATTTCACATGAAAATGTTTTAAAATACCATGGCACTATAATTCTATTAGCATTTACCCTTTAACCTATATTCCTAGATAGAAGCAATTTTTAATGTTTATTGCATTTGATATCTGAGAAAGGTCCAAGGTTATTTAGCAATTCAGAAGGGAAAAATTGTGATGAAATCAAACTGCAAATGTTAAACTTGCACAGTATCAAGCACACACTTTTCTTATATACAGTATTTGCTCAATAAATATTTGTTGAATGAAATCTAATTGAACAGTCAATGAACAATCTAAAAACCTGATTTTAGGAATTTATTTTACCCTCTTTGTAAAATCTTTGAAGCAGTAGCAGAGAGGCCTTTTTTTCACCTCTCACATTAATCTCAGAAGTGGGAAAATAAATCCAAATGTAGTATCACTTGAAGAATCAGGTTCAATTTCTGTCATATGAATTTGACATTAAATAGATCAGATCTTTATTATTCCACCTTTTTCCCCCAATGGCTCTTGTGCATAAACCTTTTATTCTGATTACTTTTTTAACTGCAGTACACAAAACAGCAAATAAAAAAAAAAATTCTTTGGGGATTCTAAGTCCTCCATGTGGTCTCTTTCTTTCTGCCATTACCCAACAAAATTCCATTCTCTTCTCTTCATTTGTCGAAGACTTTGGGGCCAGCTCACAGTCTAGTAGACTTTTTTGCTCTCTCTCAAAGATATTTATATTTCTATGTATATACAATTGGATAAAGTCACCTTGAGATTTCTATAGCTTCTTAAATTCAGTGGCCTCACTTCTCTGCATCAATCACCCATGCCCTGGGCCACTTTCATCTAAGATGCTATTCTGAATCTGAAACTCAGATATTTCACTCCTTTACCACCATTCATCTGTCTTCCTTGCTCAGCTCCTGAGTTCTTCCCCACCCCACTCCCAATCTTAAGGACCTCATAGGAACCTTTAATACCTTGTCCTCTCTATTTTCCATTTTATTCTCTGTGAGGACTTTATAAACTCTGTGATCAATTAGTTTTATTTTAGCCACTATTGCATTCCTATTTAGCTTGGACCTCAATTTGGTTATATGAACTATAAGCCAAGATATAGAGAAGCATGCCTATTTTTATTTTTATACGTTCCTGAAAAGCGAAAGTGAAAGTGTTAGTCACTCAGTCCTGTCCAGCTCTTTGCAATCCATTCTACTGTTACTTTGTCTTGAGGAACCACATTTCAAGCCAACTGCTATGTGTGCAGCTTCACATCATAGTCATATCATCATTATATTACATCTGCTTCCTCAAAGTTTCTATTCTTCCTATAGTATTTTTACCCTGTGAAAGTGTTAGTTGCTCAGTCATGTCTGACTCTTTGCGATCCCATAGACTGTAGTCCACCAGGTTCCTCTAACCATAGAATTCTCCTGGCAAAAATACTGGAGTGGGTAGCCATTCACTTCTCCAGGGGATCTTCCAGATCCTGGGAATGATTTCCCAGTCTTCTGCACTGTAGGTAGATTCTTTACTATCTGTACCTTCCTATGTAACATTTTTATTTTATTTTTTCATCTTCCCAGCAAAACTGCAATCAAGGTGGTTAAGTACTCCTAGGAAATATAAAGAGAAGAATCTCTATATATTCTTAGCCTCCATTATAACCTTAATGGGGCTTTAATAGGGTTTTCTAATTCTAATTGTAGCAACATTGTATGAATCTTACTCCATGGGTCTCTCTGCTTACTTTAATACTAATTAACCTCACTTCAAACTCTCTATTCTATGGTCTTTTGACACTGCATTCTTCAGTTGTTACTGTTGTTTTTAATGTGTGTCCTCTGACTCTTTCTACTTTGTAGTCTATCCATACCTTTATGATAGTATTCCTCTCTTCCTCAATCCATCTTTGATACAGGTTCTCCCTGAGTAAACTCACTCATTTTTTTACATAAT
Source organism: Antilocapra americana (assembly GCA_007570785.1). Lineage (NCBI taxonomy): Eukaryota > Metazoa > Chordata > Mammalia > Artiodactyla > Antilocapridae > Antilocapra > Antilocapra americana. The sequence continues at coordinate 4,051,336 of ML664170.1, read as the reverse complement.
GGTAAGTCATATTTCTGTATTTCCAACTGAGAATTTACCCTGAATTCAGACTCATCCAAAATCATGCTGAATATCTAGTTCTACCTAAACAGTCTACAGTGCATCAAACTCATCACACTTTACCTGGTTATTCCTCCAATAGCCACCCAATATTTTTGGTTGGTACTCTGGAAGACATTTTTGGTTCTTTCTTGTCCCTCATTTCCCATATCCAGGAAATCAGTCGTCTTGTTCAGTTGCTCAGTCATGTCCAACTCTTTGCACCTCCATGGACTGCAATTCACGAGGCTTCCCTGTCCTCCAGTCCTGTCAATTTATTCCTGTAAATATCTTCCTAATCTTTGTCGTGTCCATTTCTGCTGCCTTCACACTATCTTAGGCCTTCTTATTCTCTGGGTTGGCATACTGTAATTTTTATCTAATTGTTATTTCTTTTGTCCTCTCTTTCTTCAGAATTGTCAAAATAATATGTGTAAAGAACAATCTGACCTAGTCACTTCTCCTCCTAACACATTCCCTATGAGGAAAATTCTAACACCGTATTAACCCTGGTTAACTTTCCAGGCCTTTTCCTCTCCTGCTCTTACCTGTACACCATGCAGAGGTATACCAAAAGTGTTATTATATATAACCACACACCCTCTTCTATCTCCACATCGTCTTTCAGCAAATTCTGATTCAGCTTTTCTAATTCAGGTCGGAAATCACCTTCTTCAAGAAGTCTTATCCGACTTCTTTATAGTCTTGCCTCAGCCACATGGATTAGGTGCCCAAGTGGTATCCCCAATTTCCTGAGTATATATTTATTTTTGTTTTGCTGTGCTGTGCTATAAATATGCTTTAAGTCTATAGCTATAAAGAGAAAAGTTGTTGTATCAAGGTAGGTACTGTTTCTTACCCATCTTTTTAGTCTCAGCACTTAGCATAACATCTGACAAAGGTAGATTTAAAAAATATTTATTGAACTGTTTAATACTTTGAGCATGCTAATATTCTATCTGGACAGTCTATTCAACTATTCTCTCTCTACAGATATGCCACATATTTTGGTGGATTTGGGAACCTGGAATTTTTTTTTTCCCCCATCTTAAGTCTTTCATTCCCAAGGTTGAATGTAATTCAGGCTTACCAAGTCATGGATTGTCTTGAACACTGTGGTTTGTTCAGAGATAACTGCTTGACTAAACTAAGGTCAATCTGAATGTTTCCAAAGCTTGAGATATGAAAATAAGAGTGACACTTTGGCTAAGTTGGTATAATGTGAAATTGTGGCTGATGGGAATTGCAACCTCCACCAGTCACATTGAGGAAATCTGTTTGCAGAAGGAGACATGAAACCAAATAATAGAAGGAAATAGAGCTGAGAAATAATGAGAGAGTTCTGTTGATCTTGTGTGAATCTTAAAAGCAACTGTGTCTGAAATCACATTCTCCCTGATATTTCCCTGTTAGATGAGTCAGTACAATTCCTTAAGGTAATTGAATTTGTTATAGATACTTTAAAGTAAGAGTAACATCTACAATATTATTTAAAGCATGTGTTTATCCCTGACCCTTCTCTAAACCTACTAGCCCAGAATATATTTCTCCCTCTGGATTACATGGATCAATTTTTCTATTGGCATATTATACATAATAATTAAGATAATTCAGGTAGGGACAGAGTCAAGAAATGAAGATATAGATTCATGTCATTTCACACATACTTAAATCTACCCATAACAGAAAATAATTTATATACCTTGGTATTCACCTTAGGTGAGGCAAAATTTACTTGTTTATTTTTCTTCTTAAAATAATTTGAGTTGTATTTCTGCCTTTGACTTATACCTGAAGGAGTCTTGATGAGTATGCATGGATCTCAAAAGTAGAGCCCCTGGTCCCAAGGAAGTTCTAGACCACTCAATGGGGAAAAGGAAAGCCCACACAATGTACTACAGCATTCTATTCAAAGCAGCGCATAAAATGAATTGAGAGCCTGAAGAAGAATTCATTAATTAATATAGAGAAACAATAGATAGAAGAATAGAGGGGTTACTGATAAAAATCAGGACTTAGATATGAAGAAACATGGTAAATACATAATTAATAGTTATTGAATTAATAAATAAAACTTGAAAAATTGATTTGAGAAAAAAATCTGGTTTTCCTTCAAAATCATTAAGCTGCTTTCACTGAGAGAAAAGTGTATAGAGACAGTGTTTCCTGTCATTCAAGTGCTGTTCACAATTTCAAGCAAGGTTGTCTAGGTCAGTGTCATAGGTGCTAAGGAGATGTGCTACAAAGACATCAAAGTCAAGTAAATATCACATTATGAGTTATTGTTTTAGGGGAAACCATTCTTGCCCTACATAAGGTACTTTTGGGAAAATAAAAGGCCCAATGAATAATTTATCTTTGGATAACCTTGCTATATTTCTAAGTTCAAAGAACAGATAGATTCATAAAAGGCACATAACTAGATTACCTCAAGGAACAAAGCTCTGGGCACAGAGTGGGTCAAGAATAGTCCTCTCAAGTGGGTTTCTTTTGCAGTTTTCTTGTCTATCTTAAAAATAACTGTGCCCCTGCAGAAAATATATAGCTCTTAGTACATCCTGTGACAGGAATAATCATAGCTAAGGGAGAAGGCTATGTAAGCCTGTTTATTCTCATAGGTCAAATCTAAGCTAACCACCTTCCCCCTGTTCTTTCTTCTGTATTTTCAATTTCAGAAAATGGCACCATGGTGTATTAAGCACTAGAGCTGGAATACTGGAAGTCATTTTACATCCTCCCTGTTCTCTCCTTCCCCATATTTGTTTTCTAACTGTGGCTTATTCATTTCAGTATATCGGTGTGAAAGCAGCAACACGTCCACTTCTTTCCATTCCAACTTCTATTGCCTTAATTCTGATGTCACCACCTCTCTTCTTAGTCTAACAAGATTTTCAGAGAAAAGGCCTACAGTAGCAAGCATGAATGTTTGTGAGCTAGACTGAGGGTTCAGTTCAGTTCAGTTCAGTCATTCATCGTGTCCAATTCTTTGTGAGCCCATGAATCACAGCACGCCAGACTTCCCTGTCCATCACCAACTCCCAGAGTCTACTCAAACACACGTCCATCAAGTCAGTGATTCCATTCAGCCATCTCATTCTCTGTCGTCCCCTTCTCCTCCTGCCCCCAATCCTTCCCAGCATCAGGGTCTTTTCCAACGAGTCAACTCTTTGCATGAGGTGGCCAAAGTACTGGAGCTTCAGCTTCAACATCAGTCCTTCCCATGAACACTCAGGACTGGTCTCCTTTAGGATGGACTGGTTGGATCTCCTTGCAGTCCAAGGGACTCTCAAGAGTCTTCTCCAACACCACAGTTCAAAAGCATCAATTCTTTGGCACACAGCTTTCTTCACTGTCCAACTCTCATATCCATACATGACTACTGGAAAAACTATAGCCTTGACTGGATGGACCTTTGTTGGAAAAGTAATGTCTCTGCTTTTCTATATGTTATCTAGGTTGGTCATAACCTTCCTTTGAAGGAGTAATTAATTTCATGGCTGCAATCACCATCTGCAGTGATTTTGGAGTCCGAAAAAATAAAGTCTGACACTGTTTCACTGTTTCCCCATCTATTTCAGATGAAGTGATGGGACCGGATACCATGATCTTAGTTTTCTGAATGTTGAGCTTTAAGCCAACTTTTTCACTCTCCTCTTTCACTTCCATCAAGAGGATTTTTAGTTCCTCTTCACTTTCTGCCATAAGAGTGGTGTCATCTGCATATCTGAGGTTATTGATATTTCTACCAGCAATCTTGATTTCAGCTTGTGCTTCATCCAGCCCAGCATTTCTCATGAGGTACTCAGCATATAAGTTAAATAAGCAGGGTGACAATATACAGCCTTGACGTACTTCTTTTCCTATTTGGAACCAGTCTGTTGTTCTATGTCCGGTTCTAACTGTTGCTTCCTAACCAGCATACAGATTTCTCAAGAGACAGGTCAGATGGTCTGGACAGAATTTTCCAGTTTGTTGTGGTCCACACAGTCAAAGGCTTTGGCATAGTCAATAAAGCAGAAATAGATGTTTTTCTGGAACTCTCTTGCTTTTTCGATGATCCAGCAGATGATGGAAATTTGATCTCTGGTTCCTCTGCCTTTTCTAAAACCACCTTGAATATCTGGAAGTTCACTGTTCATGTATTGCTCAAGCCTGGCTTGGAAAAGTTTGAGTATTATTTTACCAGTGTGTGAGATGAGTGCAATTGTGTGGTAGCTCAAATATTCTTTGGCATTGCCTTTCTTTGGGATTGGAATAAAAATTGACCTTTTCCATTTCTGTGGCCATTGCTGAGTTTTCCAAATTTGCTGGCATATTGAGTGCAGCACTTTTACAGCATCATCTTTCAGGATTTGAAATAGCTCAACTGGAATTCCATCACCTCCACTAGCTTTGTTCGTAGTGATGCTTTCTAAGGCCCAGTTGACTTCACATTCCAGGATGTCTGGCTCTAGGTGAGTGATCACATCACCGTGATTATCTGGGTCATGAAGATGTTTTTGTACAATTCTTCTGTGTATTCTTGCAAACTCTTCTTAGTATCTTCTGCTTCCATTAGGTCCCTGCAAGACCTTTTAGAACTAACACCCAAAAAAGATGTCCTTTTCATTATAGGCGACTGGAATGCAAAAGTAGGAAGTTAAGAAACACCTGGAGTAACAGGCAAATTTGGCCTTGGAGTACAGAATGAAGCAGGGTGAAAGCTAATAGAATTTTGCCAAGAGAACACACTGGTCATAGCAAACTCCCTCTTCCAACAACACAAGATAAGACTCTACACATGGACATCACCAGATGGTCAACATCAAAATCAGACTGATTATATTCTTTGTAGCCAAAGATGGAGAAGCTCTATACAGTCAGCAAAAACAAGACCAGGAGCTGACTGTGGCTCAGATCATGAGCTCCTTCTTGCCAAATTCAGATTTGAATTGAAGAACGTATGGAAAACCACTAGACCGTTCAAGTATAATCTATATCAAATCCCTTATGATTATACAGAAGTGAGCAATAGATTTAAGGGACTAGATCTGATAGACAGAGTGCCTGATGAACTATGGACAGAGGTTCATGACATTGTACAGGAGACATGACGATCCCCACAGAAAAGAAATGCAAAAAGCAAAATGGCTGTCTGAAGAGGCCTTAGAAATAGCTGTGAAAAGAAGAGAAGCAAAAAGCAAAGGAGAAAAAGAAAGATAATCCCATCTGAATGTAGAGTTCCAAAGAATAGCAAGGCGAGATAAGAAAGCTTTCCTCAGCCACCAATACAAAGAAATAGAAGAAAACAACAGAATGGGAAAGACTAGAGATGTCTTCAAAATTGAGGGTAAATAATAAAAAACAGTACCAAAAAGAATTGTCTGGGGAAAAGAGCACCCAGGTCAAGTTGGAAAAAAAAAAGAGATTTGGAGCTAAGCCTACAGAAGCAGGTATAGTGAGGTAGGATTAAAGATTAAAAAGAAGAAGAAGAAAATAAGTGGTAGATATTCTCTGAAGAATGCAAATATGAGGTGACCTGGATTAATTTTAAAGCTGGTGGCATTAGTTATGGAGACCTTTGAGCACATGCATATGGAGACCAAATGCACATGCATAACAGCCACATTCATTCATGTCCTGAATAAGGTGGACCTGTAGGACCTTTGTATCAATCACCCCACCATCACTGAACTTTCCACTTTACTGAGAATCTTGTCCCTCAGCTTTCTGTTCGTATTTCTTTTATACTTAAGACGACTTAGAGGTTTTTTGATGGCCATGCTCAGTGTAAAACCCATGCTGATAACTGTGAATTGATCTTGATCCTTAGTGCTAGTAAAACAGGAAAGAAGGCACTGGCAGTGTCCAAGACAGTAATATCAGTCACCATAAATCTGTGAAACACACTATATGTACAACCACTGTGGCTAAAATAGTTGGGTCTGTAGGAGAAGCTACTTTATTTTTTACCTTTTTATAAAAAACATTTTAAATTATGAAAATATAATAACATGTTTACAGGAGACTTGGAAAATATAGAACAAAGTCATTATATAGCACAATTATTTTTTAAGTAGATAAATTAAGATTTTTAGTTGGAGTTTCAATATCCAACTCTCAAAAATTAATAGAATTAATCTACAGAGAAGTAGAAGGATATAGTAGATCTGAAAAGCACTATGAATCAAATCAACATAGTTAAGATTTATACGATTTTCACACAACAGCAAGACGCAAGTTCTATTCAAGTGCAAAACTTGATTGTCTAAAGGTATTAAAATCACTCAGAGTCTACTTTCTTATCACTGAGGAATTATGTTAGGAATCAATATCAAAAGATATTTGAAAATAACCCACACATATTCAGCTGCAATGTGATATCTACTAAGAGAGATTTTCGACTTAGTCATTTAAAGCCCAAGTTAGGCTTTAACAATACAGTTAGAAGACTGAAAGAACACAGAGGGTGATTTCAAGTAGAAAGCATTTAAATAAGAAATTAACATCAAAGATATTTTAAATACTTCATATATTTGGAAACTAACTGTTTATTTTTAAATTATAGATGTATCTAAGAAGCCACAACAAGGAAATAGAAATATCTGTAATAGAATAAAAGTGAAAAGAGAATTTACCAGAATTTGTTGCATGCAGCTGAAGCTGACCAATGCAATTAAAAATAATGTAAAATATTGAATAAGGTATGAAAACAAATAATGGACACTAGCATAAAATTATGTGAAAGTTGAACAAAATGAGTATTAATTTAGCATTAATAATTAATTAAAATTATTAATTAATTGTTCTTTCATCTTTACAACATAGTGTCTCTTTACATTCTAAGAATTGGATTAGAAATTTCAAGCCTCATTCAATATATATATATATATATATTTTTTTATTGGTTTTGCCATACAATGACATGATATCGCCATGGGTGTACATATGCTCCCCCTCCAGAACCCCCCTCCCTCCTCCCGCCCGACTCCCTCCCCCCCAGGAAATCTCGGTGCACCAGCCCCGAGCATCAATCCTGGGCTGGCGATTGCTTTCACATATGATAATTAACATGTTTCAATGCCATTCTCCCTTATCATGCCACCCTTGCCCTCATCCACAGAGTCCACAAGTCTGTTCTATATGTCTGTGTTCCTTTTGCTGTCTCGCATGCTGGGTTCTCGTTGCCATCTTTCTAAATTCCATATATATGTGTTAGTATACTGTATTATTGTTTTTCCTTCTGGCTTACTTCACTCTGGATAATAGGCTCCAGTTCTGTCCGCCTGAGCAGAACTGCTTCAAATGAATTTTTTTAATGCTGAGTAATATTCCATTGTGTATATGCACCACAGCTTTCTTTCCAGACTTTTAGCAATAATACTAGATGCCAAAATACATAGAACTAGTCAAAGTTTTGAGTGAATATAAATTAGAAATCTGGCATTCTATTTGTACTAAGTCAAATAAGTGGAATCAAAATGTCATAAACTTTTTAGCTAGGTAAAAATTTATGTTTTCTAAA
>ML664170.1:4024915-4043693 GCA_007570785.1 Antilocapra americana | reverse complement strand
ATATATATATATATATATATATATATATATATATATACAAAAACTTCTCTACTACACTTGATAAAGGCTTGAGAAAGAACATCAAAGGAAAAAAAGAGAGAAACTGGAAAACATAAACTAAGTAAAATAAGAGCACTGAATGTGAAATAGAAAAAATAAAAGAAGCTAGATAAAAGTTCATCATATGGTCCAGTTGTTTTTAAACATAGATGTTCATTAGAAATACATTTGGAGCTTTGGAGAAAAAAAGCAATACCAGGCATTTGTATTTCTCAAAAAAATTCAAGATGATTCTGATATGAATCTGGATTTTTAAAATGAGATTGCAAGTTTTTCTATTAAACTGTAGCTTCAGTGATATGGAATTCTATTATCTTCTGTTCACCAATCATGATACAATGGTATTAAACAAATGATAGTTACATAATCACAATAGTAAAAGATGTTTATGAGTTTTCATAATTGATAGCCAGAGGAAAATAAAGATAATTACAATTGCAAGCCATAATGGAAACATGATTAACCTAACAATATAAAATAATTACATACCATTTGGAGCATAAGTAGAGTGGTATAGTAATTGGGAGTGCATATATGCATATTTTCATCTGCCCAGCCAGTCTACGTCTTCTGTTTGGTGCATTTTCCATTTAAAGTAGTTATGATATGTGTGGTAGCTCAGGTGGTAAAGAATCTGCCTGCAATACAGGAGACCCAGGTTCCATCCCTGGGTTGGGAAGATCCCCTGGAGAAGGGAACGGCTACCCACTCCAGCTTGCTTGCCTGGAGAATTCCTTGGACAGAGGAGCCTGGTGAGCTACAGGCCGTGGGGCCACAAAGAGTCAGACCCAACTGAGTGACTAACACTTTATGATCCTATTACAAGTTTCTTAACTGTTTTGTTTTGTTTTCTGTAGGTCTTCTCCTTCTCTTGCGTTTTCTGCCAAGAGAAATTCCTTAAGCAGTTTTTGTAAAGCTGGTTTGGTGGTGCTGAATTCGCTTAACTTTTGCTTATTTATAAAGCTTTTGATTTCTCCATCAACTCTGAACAAGTCTTGCTGGGTAGAGTATTTTTGGTTGTAGGTTCTTTCCTTTCATCACTTTAAATATATCATACCATTCCATTCTGGCTTGTAGAGGTTCTGTTGAGAAATCAGCTGATAATGTTATGCGAGATTCCCTGTATGTTATTTGTTGTTTTTCCCTTATTGTTTTTAATATTTTATCTTTGTCTTTAACTTTTGTCAGTTTGATTACTGTCTGTCTTATTGTGCTCATTCTTGGGTTTATCCTTCCTACGACTCTCTGTGCTTCCTGGATTTGGTTGACTATTTTCTTTCCAATGTTAGATAAGTTTTCAACTATTATCTCTTCAAATATTTTCTCAGATCCTTTCTCTCTCTCTTCTCCTTCTGGGACCCCTATAATATGAATGTTGGTATGTTTAAAATTGTTCCAGAGGTCTCTTAGGCTTTCTTCATTTTTTTTTTTTTTATACTTTTTCCTATAGTCTATTCTGCACCAGTGATTTTCACCATTCTGTCCTCCAGGTCACTTATCCATTCTTCTGCCTCATTTATTTTCCTATTAATCTTTTTCTAAAGGCTTGTTCATCTCTGTCTGTTTCTTCTTTAGTTCTTCTAAGTCTTTGTAAACATTTCTTGCATCTTTTCAATTCTGCTTCTAAGATCCTGGGTCATTTTCATTATCATTATTCTGAATTCTTTATCAGGAAAGTTGCCTATCTCCACTTCATTTAGTTGTCTTTCTGGGATTTATCTTTTTCTTTCCTCTAGGATTTAACTTTCTACTTTTTGTCCTGATTAACTTTCCATAACTTGGCTTTCATTCTAGCCTGAGCAATTGTTGTTCTTGCTTCTCTGTCTGCCCTCTGGTGGATGAGGTTAAGAAGTTTATGTAAGCTTCCTGATGGGAGGGACTAGGTGGGGAAAACTGTGTCTTACTCTGGTGGGTAGGACTTTGCTCTGTAATGTTTTAATCCAATTATCTCCTGATGAGTAGAGTTGTGCTCCCTCCCTGTTAATTGTTTGGCCCAAGGTGACCCAGTCCTGGGGTCTACAGATTCTATGGTAGAGTTAATGGCAACCTTCAAGGGGACTTATGTCAAGGGAAACTTTCCAGGACTGCTACTACCAGTTCCCCTGTCCCTGTGATGAGCCACTGCCAACCAATGCCTCCACAGAAGACCCTCCAAAACTAGCATGTAGGTCTGATTTGGTCTTCTGTGGTATCAGTGCTCCTTTCCCCTGGGTCTTTGTGTGTGCAAGATGTTGGTTTGCCCTCCAAGAGTGGAATCTCTGTTTTCCCCAGTCCTGTGGAAGTCCTACAATCAAATTCTGCTATCCTTCAAGGTCAGATTCCCTGGGCATTCCCAGTCCCTTTGCTAGACCCCCAGGTTGTGAAGCCTGATATGGGGCTCAGAATCTTCACAATGGTGGGAAAACTTCTTTGGTGTTATTATTCTCCGGTTTGTGAGTCTCCCACCCAGTGAGTATGGGATTTGTTTTTATCATCTCCTACCATCTCACTGTAGCTTCTTCTTTGTCTTTGGACATGGGGAATCATTTTTTGGTGGGTTTCAGCATCCTTCTGCTGATGGCTGTTCAACAGCTAGTTGCAGTTTCAGTGCTCTTGCAGAAGATGAGTGTATGTCCTTCTACCTTGCCATTTTGAACCAGAAGCCCAGAGAAGTAACTCTATTGAATTGATCATAATCTTCCAGCTCCCTTGGAATGGTCATGTAAAGTTACTATGGGAGCATCCTGCATCTCTATTACGCTTGTTATATTTATAACCTTAATCAAAGCTCTAAATTTTTTCCTCTCCTGAGATTCTATACAATTTCTGTTGGACCACTCAGGAAAAGACTGAGAGATGGATTGAGGAGCAATCATAAGTAGTTGATATAAGTCCAGCTACCATTTTCTTTAAGAATGAAGAACCATTATACATTTTAGCAGTGGAAGTGACATTAGCACACTGAATAGGCTCAAATGGTCTCATTCACAGGTCTCCTTAGCCTCCTTTCCCCATCAGTTGAAAGAAGACAGTCTTCCTGTAGGGCAATGGTGACTTTTGACTTGTATCCAACAGAATCATAAATGAGTTCCTCCCTTCCTGGAAGTTTCCCAGCATATCTGATGGGTGATTAAGGTCTCTGCCCCCCCTTGGGATCAGAGAGATTTTAGCCTCTTTCCAATCATCTTTCTGTATAAAGCAGCTAAGTTTGGAGTGGAGAATTAGGGAGTAAGAAGCGGTTCCATGTCATTAAGCATATGCATGTGTACAATTGCCTAAATAATTGTACCCACCCAAAATCATATATTGAAATCCTAATGTTCAACGTGAAAGTATTAGGACTTATTAAAGTTATTGAGAGGTGCTTAAGTCATGAAGGTTGGCCCTCATGAATGGGATTAGTGTTCTTAAGACCATTTCATCATGTTGGGACATTATCACAAGTCTTCAAACTGGAAGGGAGCCCTCCCTTAACCAAACTAGCATTCTGATAACAAACTTCCAGCCTCCAGATGATGAAAAATAAGTTTCTGTTGTTTATAATAAACCAAGTCTGTAGTATTTTGTTATAGCATCCTTAATGGACAAAAATACCATGGAACATTTACTTGTGATTTTGAGCTGAACTGGGACTGTTGGCCACTCAATTAAAAGCAACAACAACAACAAACAAACAAAAAAAACCCAAAATGTTAAATACTGTCTGCCCATCCAAAGGCTTACGTTAGAAATCAAGGTTATTGTTATTGCCACCATCTATGCCAGTTTCAGGGACACCTCAACTCAACAACTATAGCCACACTGCATTCAGCTAGGGCTATAGTGTTTACTCCTTTGGGCTGATAAGGCTTGACCTAAGCTTTTTGTCAAGAAGTCCATCTTATTAGGCTTCCCTGGTGGCTCAGTGGGTAAAGAATCTGCTTGCAATGCAGGACACACAGGAGACATGGTCAGGGTAATCCCCTGGAGGAGGAAATGGCAATCCACTCCAGTAATCTAGTAATCTTGCCTGAAAATTTTCAATGACAGAGTAGCCTAGCAGGCTAGAATGCAAAGGGTTGCAAAGAGTCAGACACAACAGAGCGACTAAGGATATATCATCTTAACTAAGGGCATTTGCTACCACATTGTCATAATAGCCTCTCTTAGATATCACCTAGTCTCAAGGTTCAGACTGGAGGAGTTTTCCAGAGTAGCAACAGCGACCACGAGGCCTTATCTTCATGTATTTGCATCGTTTCTCATTCTCCAGTAGGTGACCTTCATCAACATTATTGACCCAATTTTCTCTAGGAGCCTCAGAACATGAGGCAGACTGTCACTTATGGATGAAGCACTCTTTCTTATTTATCTTAGAACAATCTTTTGAAGAAAGCCAAAGCTCTCTTAGAAAACACAGGACCCCCTGCCAAATATTCTGAGATGTGATTTTAGAGAAAGAAAGAGTTCAAGGAAGGTGGAGATATTTTAGTATGGAGATATTTTAGAAGGGTCTGAAGAAAGTATGAAAGTGAACCATGTATGTATTTGGGAGAAGTGTGATATAGGAAGGGAAATATCAAGTTCAAGGATCTTGAGACAAGAGGTTGAGGGGTATATCAGAGGAAAACCAAAGAAAATGGGTCTGGAATAGTATGAAGGAAGAGATGTATGGTAGGCAATTGTTAATTCTAATACAAAGTTAAAAGTCTGAACTATGAAAATATCAATAATCATGAAATATAATCCATGATTATACTTAAATATTCATCCATTAAAATACTGTATGTTTTTTCATATTTATTCACTCATATCCTCTCATATTTACTTGTTTTATGTTCTCTGCCTTCTTTTTTATTTTTTCCTTTTTGATCTTAACCCTCAATTACAATAGTAGGGGATTATGCATTATTAAGTTTAATATTTGTGGTGTATTTGGCCCCACAGTTGCTCATAGTGCTAAATACACTTTGCTCCAGTATTAAAACCAGAAAAAATATGCTACCTTTCTTTTAAGAATGTGAAAGAAAATGTCAGGAGATGCAAGGGTTAATGCATATGTGAAATTGAGAATGATTATATTGGTCGTTGAGTAAACAAAGAAAAAGAGACAGCTCTGTTCTCTTATTGTAATTGCAAATTAATTTTTATAGTTTCTATTTTCTTTTAAACTGCCTTAATCTGTCTTCCTGCTGTGACCTATTTCCAGTAATGCATATTCAGTATAAAAATAGTAGATCAAATCATATCAGAATTCAAGCTACTCCTTGTTGCATAGAAACAGGTACTTTTACATAACACTGAAATCAATTCCCTTCATACTAATTATTTAATTTCCATAATACACCAAGAGTATTCTGCCATTAACTCTTCACATTTAAAACTTGTTTTGTAATATTTTAACTGTTCTTCTTTTAAACAACATAGTGAGGAAATATAGTTACAATTTTATAGATCCAGCAACTGAGCTGCTGGAAAGTTAAAATATTGATCTAATGCCATACAATGAAGTTATGTTTATGCTTATAACCAGAGTGTCATTTGATTTAACTTATCTTTCAGTTCAAATGAGTTGATTGAATGAAAAATTAATCAGTCATACTGACATGCCAAAATTGATCAACTGGTAGGATTGGTCATTCCAGGCCACTGTTTCTCAAATTGTGACCCACAAATTGTCGCATTGGAATCTCTACAGTGTTGATTAAAACACAAATCCTGCTTCTTACCACAAATCTACTAAAAAAATATTTCCAGGACCAAGGCTAGGGACTCTGAATCTTAAGTAAATGTCCCATATGATTCTTATAGATTCTAAAGTTTGAAAATTACAATTTCTAGCAAAGTGAAATTGAGGTGTTTTTTTTTTTAAACTTCACATTTTTGGGAAGTAACATTATAATAAGACCTGGGGTCTATCATCCAATCAGGTGGAAATTATTGATGCTAAGCAAGCCATAGAGGAGTAAAGCAGAGATTACTAAAGGTTTAATAATTGTGGATGTTCTTTAAATGCAGCTCTTCAGCTACCTGTAGAAATCTGAAAATATTCTCTTGAATTTGATTTCATATATACAATAAATTGTCCCCAAGTAACCAAACTGTCGGGTACATACATGTACATGGGCAAGTAAGGACAAATAAAATTCAATAAACTATTCAAGTTTTTCTGTGATTCAATTGTTTAATAAAATATAAAATATAAAAATATAAAATATAAAATCAGAGATGATTTCACTTTTTCCTTAAGGAACATAGAATCTGATCTCTCCAGTAATTAAAGACTACTTTTGACAACATCTTATTGATAATAAAACTAATAACAACAACAGCAATGGCAACACTAATGTGTACTCTGGTCTTAGGTGAAAGTGCATATCATACTTTGTAACACAGCAGCCCATTCCACTGTTACAGTTCAAATTGTTGGGAAGAGCTTGACTACATTAACCTAATTTGATTGCTTATGATTATCATGGCATTTGGGCAGCAAGTAGAAAATGCTAATTTCCTCCTCACCTCTCAGCTGGAGTATTTCCATGATGCACTCACTCCCACCCAATTTTCTAGACAAAGCTGACCAAAACAGGAATCATAAATAGCCATAGTCCCCAACAAAGGGTTGAACATCAATACTGGAGCTAGAGCTATGAAGTATGGTAAGTCTGTGATGCCACTTACAGGACAGTGGTTCAAAAGCTTTCAGCTGGGCATCCTTCAGCTCCACGGGAGCTTCTTGTCCTCATCAGGATGTCTCTTGCTTTCACACCTCTCATGCTCTCTCTGCCCACCTCTTTCTCTCTGTTATTCTTCCTCCTAAGTTTATTTCCTTTCTTACTTCCTTTACCTCCTTATCCTTACATATATACAGTGTGTCAGTTCTGTGTCTTACCAGGATGTTCATGATCTTCTACCTTGAATCAATGCAATGATCTTCTTTTTAACTCAGGTAAGCAATCAATGCCAATCTAGAATTCTACTGCCTGGTGCAAAAATCACTTTTATTTCTATCCACTATAAGAATGCCTTTGTTTCAAAAGGAGAAGGAGGCAGCAAAGGAATGAGATAGTCAGATAGCATCACCAAGTCAATGGACATAAATTTGAGTGAACTCTGAAGATGGTGAAGGACAGTATCCTAGAGTGCTGAATTCTATGGGATCACATAGAGTTGGACACATCTTAGCAACTGAACAGCAACAACAAATAATATTAGCTGTGGGCTTTTCATATATGCTCTTTATTGTGTTTAGGTAACTTCTATTACTAGTTTGTTGAGAGCTTTTATCTTGAAAGGTTTTTGAATTTTGCCAAATGTTTTTTCTACATATATTGAAATACTCATGTGCTTTTTATCTTTGTTCTATTAAAGTACTGTCTAACATTGAGAAAAAAAAAAGAATGCCTTTGTTTACTCATTTACACAGTCATTCAATAAATCTTTACTGACTACCTACTCAGTATCTAGTGCGCCTGAGGCAGAACTCTATATATTTTTGGATTTCCTGCCCATCACTTTCTTTTCCAGCAAAAGAGTTAGACTCCTTTGCAAGGAGCATTGATAGTACCATAAATCCTGCTATTTATATTCATTCCCCCCAACCTTTCACCATAAATTTAAATGCAGTTATTTCTGTTTTAAAAGTGAGAGTTTGTTCCAACACAATTGACACGTTAAGGAACAATTTAAGCAGAACAAACTTTAGGTTCCCTAGTGCATGATTTTGTTCATAAGAAACACTAGGTAAGCATAGAAAGCTGCACTGAGTTGAATAGAGCCACACTGAAATAAATCAAATGCACCCACAGACACACCTCGAATATCTGCCAGCTCAGTTACCCCATTGTGTTATGAGCCACATCCATCCACCTCTGGCATAGCTCCTTTCTGGCCAAAGTTAGCTAAACCTCCTTCCACCACTTCACAGTAACTCTCAAGCTGTAACTTTTCCAACATCTACTTCTAAAAGTAAATTTTGTGCTTTTTCCAAGATAAATCTGTCACATTTATTGTAATATTTTGCGTGATGGTTCATTTGATGTGTCAGCTTGATTAGGCCACAGTAGTTAGTCAAGTGCAAGTCGTGATGCTCCTATGAGGTATATTTTAAATGAGGATACCATTTAAATCAGTAGATTTTTAGTAAAGCATATTACCCTCTATAATGTGGGTGGGCTTCAGCCAATAAATTGAAGGCCTAAAGGAAAACAGACTGAGGTTCCCAAATAAGAGAGAATTTGGCCTCCTCAGTCTGCCTTTGAACTTGAGTTGCCATACCAACTCTTCCCTGGTTTTCTGGACTGCCAAATTCTCCTGCAGATTTGCCGGTCTCCATAACTGTGTAAGTCAATGCCTTAAAATCCTTCTCTCCCTGTTTGTCTCTGTCCTTGTCTCTCTTGCTCTTTTCTGAGAGAAGCTATATTCTTCTAAGATAGCTGGTGACTTTTAGAAACATATGTGTCAGATTATATTGACCAACTGCTCCTCTGAACTCATTGTTACTGTTTTCTAGCCATTTCTGAGAACAGTACACATAGAACAGAAACTTCTCAGTCTCTATTCTATATGCTATCTCTTCTTGTTCCCACTGGAAACTTGCCATATTAATTTTTCTTCTTTCTTTTCCTGTTTCTCTTTTTAAAATCTAGTTCCTTTCCTTCATAATTTAAACTCAGATCACAAAGACCAGAATTTCAAAAGCATTGGAGAACTGTTGGGATAACTTTAATTTAGTTCACAGAATATGATACTATTATAAAAGTAAAAATAAACAAATGGAATCTAATCAAACTTACAAGCTTCTGTACAGGAAAGGAAACTATAAATCAAATGAAAAGACAACCCACAGAATGGGAGAAAATATTTGTAATTGATGAAACCACAGGGCTTACTTTTCAAAATACACAAAAAACTCAATTAAAAAAAATAATAAAACAATGTCTGAGAGTGTTTTGCATATGTTTTCCTCTAGGAGTTTTATAGTTTCTGGTCTTATGTTTAGATCTTTGATCCATTTTGAGTTTATTTTTGTGTATGGTGCTAGAAAGTGTTCTAGTTTCATTCTTTTACAAGTAGCGGTCCAGTTTTCCCAGCACCACTTGTTAAAGAGATTGTCTTTTGTCCATTGCATATTCTTGCCTCCTTTGTCAAAGATAAGTTGTCCATAGGTGCATGGATTTATCTCTGGGCTTTCTATTTTGTTCCACTGATCTATATTTCTGTTTTTGTGCCAGTACCATTGTGGGGCCTCTCTATTTTCCTTTTCTCTCCGACTCTCTAACCCGCCCTTTAGCACTCCAGGGCGGGAGTCAGAAAGCCAGGCGAGCCTTCTGTCTTGGACAGAAGGACCCTCCAAAGTTATCTTCCGAGGATAGGAGCCTCGGGAAGATCGGCCCCAAGGAGGGGGTGAGCGGACCGTCCACCCCACAGCCTCCCTTGCCTGGAGAGAGACACTCAGACACGACGGGGGTTCTGTCAAAGCAGTTCCGTTTTATTGAGCTGGAGGGCGAGTTTATATAGGCAAACAGCGCCGGAAGGCAAACAGGGCTGGGGTTTCTAACGGGGCTTTCCGGGAGCCTGGCCAATCACTGTGAAGGTCACGTATCCAGGTGGCAGAGCACCAGTGTATGCTGGTCAGTCGCGTTGCTAAGAGGAAGTTAGCCATGGCCAATCACATTTTTTTGTTAACAGCCTTAGGTAGATATACTCCTAAGTATTTTATTTTTTTTTGTTTCGATGGTGAATGGAATTGTTTCCTTAATTTCTCTTTCTGTTTTCTCATTGTTAGTGTATAGGAATGCAAGGGATTTCTGTGTGTTGATTTTATATCCTGCAATTTTACTATGGTCACTGATTAGCTCTAGTAATTTTCTGGTAGAGTCTTCAGGGTTTTCTATGCAGAGGATTATGTCGTCTGCAAACAGTGAGAGTTTTACTTCTTCTTTTCCAATCTGGATTCCTTTTATTTCTTTTTCTGTTCTGATTGCTGTGGCCAAGATTTCCAAAACTATGTTGAATAGTAGTGGTGAGAGTGGGCACCCTTATCTTGTTCCTGACTTTAGACCAAAGCAGGATCCTCTATGATCCACCTCCCAGAATATTGGAAATGAAAGCAAAAATAAACAAATGGGACCTAATTAAAATTAAAAGCTTCTGCACAACAAAGGAAACTAAAAGCAAGGTGAAAAGGCAGCCTTCAAAATGGGAGAAAATAATAGCAAATGAAGCAATGCACAAACAAATAACCTCAAAAATATACAAGCAACTCCTGCAGCTCCATTCCAGAAAAATAAATGACCCAATCAAAAAGTGGGCCAAAGAGCTAAACAGACATTTCTCCAAAGAAGACATAAAAATGACTAACAAATACATGAAAAGATGCTCAACATCACTCATTATCAGAGAAATGCAAATCAAAACCACAATTAGGTACCACTTTACACCAGTCGGAATGGCTGCCATCCAAAAGTCTACAAGCAATAAATGCTGGAGAGGATGTGGAGGAAAGGGAATCCTCTTACACTGTTGGTGGGAATGCAAACTAGTACAGCCACTATGGAGAACAGTGTGGAGATTCCTTAAAAAACTGGAAATAGAACTGTCATATGACCCAGCAATCCCACTTCTGGGAATACACATCGAGGAAACCAGAATTGAAAGAGACACATGTACCCCAATGTTCATTGCAGCATTGTTTACAATACCCAAGACATGGAAACAACCTAGATGTCCATCAACAGACGAATGGATAAGAAAGCTGTGGTACATATACGCAGTGGACTATTACTCAGCCATTAAAAAGAATATATTTGAATTAGTTTTACTGAGGTGGACAAAACTGGAGCCTATTATCCAGAGTGAAGTTAGCCAGAAGGAAAAACAAAAATATAGTATACTAACGCATATATATGAAATTTAGAAAGATGTGAACAATAACCCTGTATGCGAAACAGCAAAAGAGAGGCAAATGTATAGAACAGTCTTTTGGACTCTATGGGAGAGGGCAAGAGTGGGATGATATGGGAGAATGGCATTGAAACATGTAAATTATCATATGTGAAATCAATCACTAACCCAGGTTTGATGCTTGATACAGGGTGCTCAGGGCTGGTGCAATGAGATGATCCAGAGAGATGGAATTGGGAAAGAGGTGGGAGGAGGGTTCTGGAAGGGGAACACATGTATACCCATGGCAGATTCATGTCAGTGTATGGCAAAACCAACATGATAATGTAAAGAAAATAAATAAATAAATATATATATATATATATGTATATTTAATTGCAGAAGATATAAATGGACATCTTTCTAAAGAAGGCATATATGTGGTCAATAGGCACAAGAAAAGATGCTTGTCATCACTAATTGTTAGAGACTTGCAAACTAAAACTACAATAAGGTACCCTCATATTGGTAAGAATGGCCATCATTAAAAAGTTTACAAATAACAAATACTGGAGGCAGGTAGTGAAAAGGAAACTCTCTTACACTATTGGTGGGAATGTAAATTGGTACAGCCATTATGGAAAACATTATGAAGATTCCTCAAGAAAAACTAAAAATAAATTTGCCATGTGACACAGAAATCCAACTCCTGGGCATATACCTAGACAGAACTATAATTTTGGAAGTTACATGCACCTCTATATTCATAGCAGCACTATTTGCAATATCCAAGAAACGAAAACAATTTAAGTGCCTCTTGACAGATGAATTGAAAGATGTGATACTTATATACAAGGGGCTATTACCCATAAAAAATAATGAAATAATGCCATTTGCAACAACATGAATGGACCTAGAGATTATCATACTAAGTGAAGTAAATCAGAAGGACAAGCTCCAGACGATATCACTTACATGTGACTCAAATGAATGTATCATTCTGTTTCTACAAAGCAAACAGACTCACAAGCATAGAGAACAGGCTTGTGGTTGCTAAAGAGGGGGTTAGGGGGAAAGTATTAGGAGTTTGTGATTTGCTGATGCAAACTATTATATATAGGGTGGATAAACAACAAAGTCCTACTGTATAGCACAGGGAACTATATTCAACATCCTGTGACAAATCATAATGGAAAAGAATATAAAAAAGAACATGTATGTATGTATAACTGAGCCATTTTGCTGCATAGCAGAAATGAACACAACAGAAATTCTTCAGCTTTAGCTCCCTAATGATCTTCCCTCTGACACTTAAAAGTTTATAAACCTGAAGTTCATAGAGTCAAATTTCTTCCAAACAATATGATGGAAAGTCCTGCTTTTTCAAAACACTCATCACTTCTACTGCAGCAACAACATTTTCATTGTTGATAAGGATATCATTTGGCCACAATGTGCAACACAGCAGACCCTGATGATGCCAATGAACTCTTTGTGGATTCTTAACATAGCCCATTGGGTTTATGTGGAATAAGCATATTAGAAAATAACTATAACATTTAGTTAGATTAGTTTCCTCCAGGCTGATTCAATGGTATGTATAGCAAGATAAAATTTCCATGTGACACAATCAAGAGTCACAATGAACTGAAAAAATCAAATTACCCTAAACCTTAAAACTCCTAAAATTGATTACTATCTCCCTCAGCTATTCTGTCTTCTGCAGTATAAACAATAAATACCTCTTGGCTACCAAATCCATAAAAACATCTTTTGTTTCTAGCTGAATGAATTTTCTTTCTAAGGAACAACCACATATAATGCTGAACAACAATAAGAAAAACTTGATTTTAATTCTGGCTTTACTATTTACTATCTGTGTGACTTTGGACAAATCACTTAAAAGTTCTGTGCCTCTTTATGGATAAAATAAGGAAAAATACTTATTTTGAGGTGGATAGAGGATACAATGCAAATGCATATTTTAAGTACTAAATATAATACTGGTATTTATTAAATACAAACAAAATAGCAGTGTCTTTATAATTGTTCAAATATATTAATAACTGCATATTATATTTGTGCTGTAAAATCATTTAAGCTAATGTATGTAGTTAATCTATACATCAAATGAAAACATTATTTTCTCTCATAAAATTTACAAATGCATATTGTAAAAACTTCACAGAATTTAGAAGTAAATATAAGAAATAAGGGGAAATCATATCATTCTTAAAATGATAACCACTATTAACTATTTGCTAAAAATGTCAGATATTCTTATGTATGTATTTTCTGCCAAAAAGGGAACTTCATGATAAATACTAATCTGTAACTGTTTTTCACTTAATCCACAGGAAAAATTTTCTAGTCACTTGGCCCTCTCTAATAACATTTGATTACCTGCTGTGTCCATACAATAATTTAGGAAGAATTTTTGTCTTTGTTTGTAACCAGAGCAAGAATGCTAGGAAGAGAGAGAAGGCAGCCTTTGCTAAGAAAATGCTGTGATAATCCCACTATAATGAGGAAAGTGGCATCTTGGATGTTAGACTGGCATTAGAAGTCCAAAGAGGATACTGCTCCTTCCTGAGAAAGGAGGAGAATACGGATGCACTGCAGAAGTGAAGAGTGAAAAAGGCCAAGTGCAAAGAGACAGGAGCTAGCAGAGCTAGGGAGAATGTGTGAGTGTATGTGTGTTGGAATGGGGGAGTGCAGAGAGAAAACCTCCCCTCCAGTATGGAGATGTGGTACAGAAGAAAGATGAGACATGTCCATTGGAATTTTTCAGTAAGTCGTAAATCTTGTAAAGTAAATCTAAAAATAGCATGATGTGCTTTGTATGGTTATTTTGTTATGGAAACTTGAAAAAGGAGTGTAGAGGGGTGGGAAAAATGAGAGCCATATGTATGTTGGGGAGGAGCTAATATCTGGATAATCAGTTAAAGCAGCATGATTTATTTAATTGATGTCAAATAGATGACAAATCAGTCCAAAAAAAAATCTTTAAGGGAAAAACTTTAAATGTGTATCTTTTTATTTCTCCCATTGGTTTATTAGGATTGCACTTTAATTTAATTGACATACTTTTGCATGGTAAGTCAGGTTAAGTGCTCTGTAGCTTCTGACTCTTGGTAATCCTGTAGCCCACCAGCCTCCTCCATCCATGGAATTTTCCCAACTAGGATACAGGAGTGTGTTGCCATTTCCTTGTCCAGGACATCATCCATACCCAAGGATCGAACCCTGGTCTTCCGTATCACAGTAAGATTCTTTACCTCTAAGCCACCAGGGAAATTCCAAGTCAGGTTATATATATTTCCTAATATTCAAGAATTCCCAAAGATTTTTCAACCTCTTCCTTCTTATAAGAATTTCATTCTAAATAAAAAAGTCCATTCTTAATTTCCCAAATGCATCATAAAATTTTCATCTTTAAATTTCTTACTCATATTTAACAAAATACTTAAGAATCTAAGTTTTATGAATTTCTATTAAATCTATGAATTTAAATTTTATCCTTTCTTAAAACTTACATTTAAGGTTTATTGCCTCTGTGAGTCCATAATGATTTCCTTCATCTCAAATTCTTTATCACTTGTCACTTGCTACCCCTTGATATGGGATGCTTGCTTTATTCTACTCATGTCCTGTCTAAAAAATTGGACCATGAAGTTATAAATGTCATTTAATCTATAGGACTTATTGTGATACTATTCAGTGAAAGGTTACCATAAATATTTATCTTAAAATGCTCATATTTTGAATTTAATGTTTAATAATTTCATACTTAAAGGATTTCAAAAAGAAACAATATTCTCAAATTGCATAAACATTATGATTACCCTCAGAGGCAAATTTCTGAATTGAATAATAGTTTGCATTTTCCTCTACACAATTCTTGTTGTAAATTAATGGTCTAAAAATAATAATGAAGAGACAGTTAATAATAACCATATATTTAGTGCCAGAGACTAAATCCTTATATAGTTATATATTTAATCCTTATAACACTCAGTGAGATAGACATTACCATTTACTGAAATTTATTGTTGAATATTCTAGGAGTTAGAATATTATAAATAATATACCTAAGAACATAGAGCTAGTAAGTAATAAAATTGGGAATTAAACTCAAGAATATTTGACTCTAGTTTTAAACTACTACTGCAGATATCAGCTAAAGCTTAAACTGAACTATGCTTCTTAAAGAGCTTGTGTTGACTCATTCTTCAAATAATTTTTTCAGATTAATTTGTCTTAATAAAATAGGTGGAAGTTAGCTTCGCTTTGTGAGTTAATTTAATGAAGTAATAGCCTCTTGAAAATCCTCTAGGATTTTAAATAAACTCTAGGTCAAAGGCAGACAAATTAGCATAGCATTCATATTAATGCATCCCAAAGTGTGTTACACAAGAAGTCAATTCTTTGGAATCTATGCATTGCTAGATATATTATTTTCAAAGGAACTTACTTATTATGGTGATGGATGACTCTGCTGAAAATATCAACATGTCCAAGTTTTCCTCCAATGTTTCTCCCTTAAATATTATGATATATAATGAAGATTATCTAATGAGACAGAAAATGGGATATTTTGCAGTGGGTGCAAGTGAATTTGACCTTCAAATCATAAAGAGTGACATTCCTCATGATATTACCTACTGATTTTATTTGACCTTGTTATTGTTAGAATTAAAAGATGTCTGAACAGACAAAACACAGTTCAACAGCTTTCAATAAACTGACTGTACATGGTTATAAAATGAATGTATACACCCAAGGGAGACAATTTTCTTAAGCAGAGGCTTTTTCTTTTTAATCCATATGACTAATGGATTAGACATAGCAGACCTTCAATACATAGCCTAGTATGTATATATAATTGTTATCAGCTAGCAAAGCTATAGGGGCTTCCCCAGTGGCTCATGGGTAAAGAATTTACCTGAAATACAGGAGATGAAGGAGACCCTGGTTAACCCTTAGGTCAGGAAGATTCCCTGGAGGAAGAAATGGCAACCTACTCCAATATTCTTGCCTGGGAAATCTCATGGAAAAAAGAGTCTGGTGTGCTCTCTGTGGGGTCACAAAGAGTTGGAAATGACTGGGCAACTGGGTGGTGGTGGGTGGTGATGGGTGGTTTAGTCACTGAGTCGTGTCTGACTCTTGTGACCCTGGTCTCCTGCATTGCCAACTGAGAGGTAAAAT
This sequence comes from Antilocapra americana, assembly GCA_007570785.1. NCBI lineage: Eukaryota > Metazoa > Chordata > Mammalia > Artiodactyla > Antilocapridae > Antilocapra > Antilocapra americana. The sequence goes on along the minus strand of ML664170.1, from coordinate 4,027,583 downwards.
TCTTTACCAACTGAGCTACAAGGGAAGACTGAGCAACTAAGTACACATCAAAACTATTCTTAATTATCTATCACAGAGATAACTCAAATATGAGAAAATGAGCACAGAAAAATTAATTTAAATATATTTTAAGAAAAAACTTCATAGATAAATTTCTTTATACTATGCTGTCATCCAGTTGGCCTGAGTGCCACACATGAGTTGAACTTGAAGGTGCTCAGGAGGATAGGTTGGACTATCCCACTCTTGCAGTTAGAAGAGTTGAGCACATTTTGTATTCTACATAAAAAATAAATACTGCATTTCTAAGTAACGCATAATATTAGATTTCAAGGGAGATTAAGCAAGACCTAGAAAGAGGCAAAGCCAGCATGTGCACTATGGCTTCAATTTCCATACTTAGGAATGTTCTGATGCTGCCCCTCCAGAGTAAATCTAACCAATCACGTTCAAGGCATTAAGCCATCCTATATGTGCAAATCATTCAGTCCTCTGTTCATCAGAGTCAGTATTCTCCCTCTCTGGACTGTCAGTAAATTCCTAATTGAAAATCTTGTGCCCAAGATCCTGTCTTTGCACAGCAAATACTCTGGAACACTGGCCTTTGAGGAAAGGCAAAGCATCTCTAAATGAGATTCTTGACCACAATCATGGTCTGGTAGAAATCATACTTCCTCTTGGAGTAATCAATTATAATGTGAGGCATTGTAGAAAGAGCTGTTTAATGCCTGGGAAACAATTGCTGACTTCCTACTGTGTTATCTCAAAGAACTTACATCTCCTCTCTTGGCCACAGTCATGAGTAAAGCATAGTGTCCTGTATGAGGGTTTGCCAGGTGGCACAGTTGTAAAGAGACTGCCCGACAGTGCAAGAGATGCTGATCATATCCTTGTGTTGGGAAGATGCCCTGGAAGAGGAAATGGCAACCCACTACATTATTCTTGCCTGGAAAATCCCATGGACAGAGAAGTCTGGCAGGCTATATTCCATGAGTTCACAAAGAGTCAGACATGACTGAGCATGAGCACACACACATATAAACACAGTCCAGCATCTGATATGAATTAAAACAACCATTGTTTCTTAAAGATTCTTTGAGCTAACAGGGTTGACCTAGGATAAAATTAAATTTAACCCTGAGTCTTTATCATATTCATGTGTCTAATAATTTGAAGATGGGTTGATAGATATTTTTTTCATTTTTATTATAAAAAGAAAAATATTTCCCAAAGAATTGATTTTATAACATTAATTTCTTGAAAAAAGAAATTTACAAGAGGAATGTTTTTCCCTTGAAACACAAGGGGAACTATAATATAAATTTGTGAAATGTACAAGTTTGTTGAAAAATCATCACTGAGAGCATTTCTCTCTGGCATTTCAAATACATGTGAAATGTACTTTCTCTAAATAGGAAGTAGTTGTTTAGCCAGGTTTTTCACAACATATTTATTTACAAAATGCTGTAGAAATAAAAATAGTTTCTTCCTTGTGACAGGAAATGTTAAATATAGTTACTAAAATGATCTCTGGATCAATACATCAGAATAGTTCAGGTTTCCAGATTCCCAGAAAGATATGAAGCCTGAAGCAAACTTATATATACTTGAAGTTATAAAAAGAAGCCATTGTTACTTAGGGACATTTTCCTCAGAAAAAATATAGCTCCCTCTCCCGCGGATCATGTCTACTATGTAGTTCTGAAAAGTGGCTTTTGCCAGAATATCCTGAAGTTCGGTCTCTCTCTAAAAGACCCTTCTCCATTTTTCATTTCTATTAGTAAGTAGGATGAGTAATTTTATATGTTGACTATGCCAAGCCACAGAGTTACCAAATATTTGGTCAAGCCTCACTCTGGATGTATGTGTGAGGGTGTTTTAGATGAGATTAATATCTGCATTACTCGCTTGGGAATAGCAGAATTCTCTCTTTTCCAACATGGGTGGTTCTCATCAAATCAGATGAAGGCCTGAATAGAACAAAAAGGTTGACTCTCCTTCAAGTGAGAGAATTTGTCCTGCCCAACTATATGAGCTAAGACATTGCCTCTTCTTGGGTATTGAGCTTGTCAGCTTTTAGACTAGAATATCAAGTTCCCTGTTTCTCAAGACTTTGGATTCAAACTGGAACCACTATTGGTTCTCCTGAGTCTCCAGCTTACTAACTGAAGATATGGGGACTTCTCAGCTTCTGTAATAATGTGAACTATCTTATAATATATGTTTTATTTCATAATTATATACACTTTCTTATATAATGATTTCATGAAATAATAATGGAATAATAATAAAATACTTATACTTTATAATTATAAATTATATAAAAATATATTTTTCCATACATGTATCACCTATTGGTTCTGTTCCTCTAGAGAAGCTTAATACAATAAGGTCTAGATGAATTTAAGTAAACATTGCTACATAACAGAAGAATTTCCTTTCTTTTTTTTTTTTTATTGTTTTTGCCATACAATGTAATGATATCACTATGGGTTTACATATGCTCCCCCTCCAGGACCCCCCACCCCTCCCCCCAGGGAAATCTCGCTGCACTAGCCCCGAGCATCAATCCTGGGCTGGCGATTGATTGGACATATGATAATTAGCTTGTTTCAATGCCCTTCTCCCATATCATCCCACCCTTACCCTCATCCACAAAGTCCACGAG
>ML664170.1:3946736-4023217 GCA_007570785.1 Antilocapra americana | reverse complement strand
TCTCTGTGTTTCTTGGACCTGAGTGGCTATTTGCTTCCCCAATTTAGGGAAATTTTCAACAATTATCTCTTCAAGAATTTTCTGATGGTCTTCCTTTTTGTCTTCTTCTGGGACTCCTATGATTCGAATATTGGCGCGTTTAATATTGTCCCAGAGGTCTCTAAGATTGTCCTCATTTCTTTTAATTCTTTTTTCATTTTTCCTTTCTGTTTCATTTATTTCTGCCATTCTGTCTTCTACCTCACTTATCCTGTCTTCTATCTCTGTTATTCTACTGTTGGTTCCCTCCAGGGTGTTTTTGATCTCATTTATTGGGGCTCCTCACTATGGGAGGGGTTGGAAGTGTGGTTTGTAGAAGATTCCTGGATGGGAAAGCTTGTGTGGTGTTCTGGTGAGTGGATCTGGGTTTCCTCACTATAACTAACAATGGAGTGCCCAGTAAAGAGATTTGAGGTGTCGGTGGACTTGGTGTGACCTAGGGCAACCTGTGTATTGAAGCTCCAGGCAGTGTTCCTGCGTTGCTGGAGATTTTACTTGGTATATCTTACTCTGGAGCTTGTTGGCCCTTGGGGGTTGGTTAGTTTCAGTTTTGGTATGGAGGAATTTGATGAGTTCCTATCGATTAATTAACTCTTGGATCCAGGAGTTTTCTGGAATTCTCAGCGTCTGGGTTTAGCCTCCTATCTTCCAGTAGCCTCAGGGCTCTTTTATCTCTGCACTGATGGTGGCAGAACCTCTAGTTTAGTGATGAGAAGTTTCTTCACGGTGAGGGACACCCTGTCGGGTACACAGAGTTACATGGCATGGACCAGAAGGAGAAGAGAGGAATCAGATGGTGAGAGAGTGAAGTGACCAGTGATTGCTCCTCTGTGTGCCCTCCACAGCCTGGATCCCTTGGAGATGTTCACAGAGTTATATCGAAATGTGAAGAGGGTAGAAGGAGACAGAATTGACCAGAGAGAGAAAAGAGAGAGTCAGATGGATAGAGACAGATCCAGCCAGTGGTCAGTTATTTCAGTGTTTTTCACAGCTCGTAACACTCAAGCAGAGTCCCAGAGTTGGGTAGAGAATATACAGGGGAAGGGGACGTTGAAGGTGTCTTGGTAGGAGAAGAAAAGAGGATAAAAAAAAAAAAGGAGAGACAAGAATGGGGAGAGAGCAGTCAAGCCAATGATCTCACTCCCAGGTAACAATGGGTTCTGGAGCTTGGATCCTTAAAGGTACAAAGTTGATACCAAATACTAATAAGCAAAGATTAAAAATCTAGAGTAAAGACTGGATTCTCAAAAATACTACTATGAAAAAAAGAAAGAAAGAATGATAAAGAAGAAAATACAACAAGGACAACAACAACAAATCAATAAAAAAATTAAAAAAGGGGGATAAAGTGGAGATATAATAGGTAAGAAAGGAGATAGGATGGAGAATACAATAAGGGAGAAAGAGGAGATTTAAAATAAATAAATAAATAAAGGAAAAGAAAGAAAGAAAAAAAGAAAATAACAAGGTTATAGGGGACTTAAAAATTCTAAAAAAAAAAAGTATAAAAAAGTTTTAAAAATTTAAAAGATGTTCCTAGTACAGTTATAACTAAGGCTTTCTCTGGTGCTGATGCGTACAGCGAGGGGTCAGTTCATTTTCAAATAATTCCTTGGTCCGGCTTGTACTTCTCACGGTCTATAGACTCCTTTCTATGCATTCTGTGCCACCTGCAGGGATTTAATCTGCTACTCCTGTCAGTTCCAAAGCTGTTGCCTCTGCTAGCTTAAGCATCTTCTGTTTGCTGGTCTTTTATGTGTCTATTCAGCACTCTGGGGTTTGCCCCACTCCTAGTGAGTGCGCTTCCCCCGTCCCCTCTGCTCAGGCTCTCTGTCGTCCGCCCGGCGCAGTTGGGGAGTGCGGCTTCTCTCCTCCCCCGGCCCGACAGCTCGGTTTTCTCAACGTGCAGCTAAGCACGTCTTCTTAGGTGTGTAGAGCGCCGATCTGTCCAGAATCCCCAGAAGTCTTGGTTAGCACCTAGCTCTGTTCGCAATTTGGCCGCGGAAGCCTCTCGGGGCTGGGCTATGCCCGCCGGTCTCGGGCGGGGGTTGGGTCGGTCCGCAGCCCGCAGGTGCCCAGCTCCCCTTGGCCGGCCGCCTCTCTGCCGACTCCGCACCGCCCTTTGTTCTGTGCCACCTGGCTGGCCGCCTCTCTGCCGACTCCACACCTCTCTTTGTTCTGCGTGGGCTGGCAGGGGGGCTCTTCCTGGGGATAGCTACTTCTCAGTCTATCTCCGGTTAGCCCCCTGGGTTGGGTCGCTCAGGCTGCTCCGTTCCCTGAGCGCGCGGCCCGCCCCTCCCTGTGGAGTCCACTTTGGCTAGTGGGGGGTGGGGCATCAGGGCCGCTGCTCCGCTGTGCCTTGCAGCCAGAGACGTAGCTTGCAAGGCTTAATTATTAATCTGCTTTTACTCCCAGCTATCTTGCTCTCCAAGATTCACCCGAGAGAATGCTCCCTGGTATTCGGAAACATTTCTCCTCTTTTTTTTTTTCCTGTTTATTCCAGACTCCCCTTCTGGGACAGATCCCCGCCCCCAACTCTTTGTCTCTCCCTTTACTTTTTTCTCTCTTTATTTCTTTTGTCCTACCTCCTCTCGTCGGCAATGGGTCGTCCCTTCAGATGCCCCATGTCCTCTGCCAGCATTTAGGTCCTGTTTTATGGAGTTTGCTAGGTCTTTAAAAGTTCTTTTGGTGTATTTATTGGGGAGAGAGTGGTCTCCCCGTCCTATTCCTCCGCCATCTTAGTTCCCCCAGAATTTCCTTTCATCAAATAACTTGAACTGTACCCAAATATGAGTTTAATTAATTTGGATTTTTGTTCAATACTGTGATCTTCATTTGTGAAAGAATGAAAACATTAGAAAACATTGTGGTTGATTTTATTTATCTTTATGTAGAAATTTTATTGAAAAATTGAATTCTTCTTGCCATCTCACTTCAGATTTTCTCTCTCTTCCCTATCAAACTCAAGAGTTTTCAGGAGGTGCAAAACTATATTTTACTATTAACCCAAGAGAAACACAGAGTTTTGCTGTAGTGTACTTTAGAACTTTTGCTACTACTGGCTATTTATTAATTCTATGTTCTACCTGTATTACTATAGATTAATGACTATAGTTTAATGTTACCAACCCTTCTTACTTACATACTATGGCAGAAAATGGGAAAATGAATAGAAATTAGAGAATCCCTACATCCAGGGGCTATATTAGGGTCCTCTAGAGAGACATAACCAATAAATTATTATCTATTTACTAAGAGAAGTAACTCATGCAATTATAGAGGCTGAGAAGTTGAGCCACTTGCCATTTTCAGCTGAAAAGCCCATGTGTATTTCAGTCCAAGTCTGAACTTCTGAGAACTAGGGGAACATAAATCCTAGTCTGAGAGCTGGAGAAGATGAGATAGCCAGCTCAAAGAGTGAGGCAAGGTAAAGGATTTGAATTGATCCTTCCCCTGCCTCTGATGTCTTTCAGGCCCTCAGTAGATCAAATGATATTAACCTACACCGGAGAGGAAAATCTACTGAATCCATTGACTCAAATGCTAATCTCATCTGGAAACACCCTCACACACACCCAGAAATAATATTTAATCTGGGCACCCTGTGGCCAGTCAAACTGATGCATAAAATTAACAATCATGGGGCTGAAATATTAATAATTTATTACCTAGTCTTTCCTCTCTTTCTTGTTTTCATTCATTCACCTGCTTGCTTTATTGTGATAAGAGTGATAAGTAAATTTCCCAGATTCCAAACTCACAATATATGGAGAGAACCCAATTTGACACTGAATCCCTAAAGAACAGTTGATGAATATGGGTGAAGGATTTTTTTCCTGAATTTACCTGGACACCTGCCAATTGTAGAATATGCCTGCAACGAGCTGCCATAAACCTCAGAGACAATGATCTTCCCACCGAGGGCAGTGGGAACTTAGTAGGTTTTTAATGTGTGTGTGTGTGCACTAAGATGCTTCAGTTGTGCTTCTGACTCTGTTCGACCCTTATGGGCTGTAGCCCACCAGGATTGTCTGTCCATGGGTTTCTCCAGGCAAGAATACTAGAGTGAATGGCCATGCCCTTTTCCAGAAAAGTTTCCGACTCAGGGATCAAACCCACATCTCTTACATTTCCTGCATTGGCAGGCAAGTTAGACATGGACAAATGGGAAAGAAAAACTAAGATGAATTTGTCTTTAAACCATAAAAGTGTATATTTTCCTTTTTTCTTTTATGACCTTGTTTTTCTTTCTTTACTCTTGGCTTTTTATATTGTTTTGCTATCTGTGACCAAATTTATATTATATTTAAAAGTATTAAGAGTCAGTTCCTAGGTTTTAAGGGATGACTGTGAGTGGCACAGTACAATAGTGAAGTTCAAAGGCTTTCTCGTCAAATGGATGTGTATTTAAAAGATTATTCTACATTTTTTTTTACAGGTAAACCTATACCAAGGTTTTTAAACTAAAGATTGGAATAAAAATACTACTGACCTCAGGATTGTGACAAGAACTATATTCAGTGATGTAAAAGAGGACAGGAGGGTCTACAGACTAGTCATTCTTTGATGCTAGGAGGGATGAGACATGACCCCCTAGCAGAGGGTTCAGAAACTAGGGAGTGTGGATGGAGGATTTACACAACTTCAATTGTCTTTCTCCCTTTGAATTTCATGCCTTAGATACCGATTTCTAAACTATACCAAGACAGAGTGTCAGATAAACACCATAACTAAATAATATTTATTTAGTCACTTTCTGGATAAGACTGAAAGTAAATTTAGAGAACAAGATGCAATCCATCCTTTAAAACACAGTTAAACATTAAATACATTATCCTAAAACAATATCAGAAGTAAGTTTGCTTAGTAATAAAAAAGCTAATCAAGGGGAAATAATAATACAAGACATCTTAATCTAGGTCAACAATATACAAGAGGCCTAAAATCAACTATTAATGCCAAAAATAGCAAAAAGATAGTTCTAAATAAAGGCTTCTTTCATATCTGCCTACATTATAGAGAACCTTAAGATGAAGGGATAGAGTGGAAATTTGGAGAGAAGCTGAGAAAGGGAAAGAATGCCAAGGTTTTTTACTCATATATCAAATCTGACTCTCAGAGTATAATGGAGAATGAATGTTTCACTTCTCATCTGATTGATACTTGACTCACATGAAGATCTGTCAGCTTGGGGCTAGGAGTAGGGGTTTTTGGTATTAGGGAGAATGGAGTGGGGAGGGGGGATCTCTTCAGAAGAAAGCTTTTGTTTTTGGAGCAGATGACACTGAGTTTTCTAGATGTTGTATTGCAATTACAGAAAACTTTTTCAGACTACATGGTCTACCACTGCAGTTGGGGGGTGTAGGGGGAAATCTGGAGGAATATCTCATCAAGAAACTATGGAAAAGAGTAAAAGGAAGCATAGGACATATGGTGATGAGGTGGCCAAATGAAGACAAGACAAGATGAACACCATGCAAAAAAACCCCATCATTTTTAAAGTTTTGCATATTTGGCTTTTTCAGGTGCAATCATCTTGTAAGTGTAACTAAAATAATCTAACATGGAAATTAATTTCCCTTCTTACTATATACTCATTCATACAAATCCTATGACTGTTTAATCAAAAGAGGTGGGAAAACAATTGCACGGGTACAAACATCATTCTGCACAAACTGCAGCTGCATTGAACAAAAAAGTCTAACCACTGGACTTCTCAGGTATATCCTCCCCTACAAAAGAAATTAATAACAAATCAGAGCAAGACGTACATGATTGAAGATCCTGCTGACCTTTTAAATCCTGACAATTTGATCTTTTCTGGGTATTTCCAATGGCACTATCGCTGTTAGTAACGTACTGGAGTCATGTTTTATACTTTGTTCCTCGATTCTGTGTCTGACATGTTTTTCTTTACTTCCTAACGGAGAGAAGGCCCATAAAGAATGTCTGGAGAAAGGCAGCTCTCCTCTGAGACATGGCATTAGAAGAAAAGGTCTGTTTTCAGGTCAGCCACTCCAGTGGAATTACTCTCCAAGGGCAACACTGTTTCTCTGAGGGAAGGTGTATCTTCCCCTGTTGCCCTTCACAGGACTAATGAGATACATAGTTCTGCAAGCCAGCCACCTCTTGGATTCACCACCTAGTTTATCAAGGGGAAGTTGACTCTGGGAGCAGCTACAAAAAGGAAGCTACTCTGATTTAGATGGTACTGAAACACAGGCGAGGGTTTCTCCCTCCTGTCTCATTTGATCCTTTTTCATGTTTTACCTCTGTTTCTTGGGGCCGATTTATCTTTTCCCCCCTGCATGCTATGCTTTAAGTGTTTTCAGTTCGAACTGGAACTTGTCTTTGAACCAAGAAGATTTACTTCTCTCCTGGTTCATTTCTTCCTCTCATTCCTGTTTATTCTCACCCCGGCTCTTACAGCTTTTTCCTCGACGATGTGAGAGTTCCATCTATTTTCATCTGTCCTCATCTCCTGCCTGAGAACCCTTTTATCAAGAAGTGTGTAGTACAGTAGAAAGACGGGGGGATTTGGCTGAAAGATTAGGCTGTGTGACCTTTGGCATGTCAATAACCACTTTTAAAAACAAATTCCTCTCTCTACAATGAGAATGCTATATTCAGTTATCTCAGTGATCATCCGAGCTCTAATTTGCCGGGTTTTATGTGTTCTCACAGTGCTCAGTTTATCATGCAAGCACAGAACACAGGTATTTGTTTCCTACTGCTGCTGTAGTAAATCATCACAAATGCAGTGGCTAAAACAAGACAAAAATTTATCATTTTATAGTTCTGTAGAGCAGAAGTCCGACAATCAGGATATTGGCTGGACTGTGCTCCATCCTGGAGTCTTTAGGGGAGAATCTTTCAAGAATTCAACTGATCAGATTGAGCACGTTTTGACAATTCAAGATAATTTGATAATCTCTTGATTTCAATGTCAGGAGACATTAGCTTTAATCACATCTGCAATTACCCTTTTGCCATGTAAGGTAACATATTCATAGGGTGTGAGCATCATGGGAGACCGTTATCCTGCCTAACACAACATGTTACTTGCTAACACAAGCGTTTAATGTCTAGTAGCATCAAATTAAGCCAAAGCAGTCAGATGCTTCTTCCCTTTTCTGCTTTTCTTATTTCAGAAGGATCCTAAAATGACCCAACTCAACTTCAAATTATCAGACACTATCAGTGTCTGGGATATACACTTCGGAAGCCACCCCATACCATCCTTTAGATTAGCTCTTCTAAGAATCTCTATTCCTTCCCAGAACTATTCTGAATCTCTGTTGTCCCTGCTCAGACTCTCAGTATGTTACTAAATGTATTCTAAGGACTGCTCCTTCTCTACTAAATTGTCAATATCCTACAGTAGGTTTCCATTATTGGTTTCCTCTCCTTTGATCTTCAGTCATTCTAAGTGGCTGCTGCTTTCTGATGATATACTCTATGTCCTTAATGGGGACAAACCTGGACACTTAGATTTTGACTTCCTGCTGTGGTTTCTAAACATTTGAATAAAAGGAGTAATACTTATCTAGCCCTCTAGACTTTTTCTTTCGAGATTCCTGCATCAGCCATATACTTGTAATCCTCTCTAGCTGTCATTATAGTTTCTAGGCCAACTTCAAGTGTGATGGACCAGAGCAATCACGCAGGGCCTCACACTCAGAAGGAGCTGGCATGCTAAGAATATAAAGCTGTATTTTCACCACCTAGAAATTTTTAATAGCTCAGTTTTGGATTTATATATTTTTTATATTTATAAAAAAATTATACTTATAAAATATAATTTTTAATATATTTTTATATATTTGTAGTGCAATCTGATGGTACAACTGAAGCACATACTAGTGGCTTAGAGCCTTGGGTCACTGACCTGCTGATTCCTTCTGCTTCTCTATCTCTCTGGAGTGGGTTCACTGCCACCAGCTCCCCATCCCTGCCCAGTCATTTGGTCACTTGTACCATCCTCTTCCCTTGGCAGAGTCTAGACGTAGACAAAGAGAGAGATGAAGGCAGTACCCAGTTGTAGGGTGGAGCTCTGGACATCATTGTTGGCCAGGTAACTGTTGAGAGTTAACATCCTCTAAGTCACAGAATACACAGAAGCATCCCTAACATTTACCCCCTAGCACCATTTCTCAGTTGTGACAACCCCAAATGCCCCCGAGGGAGAGCCAGACTCCCCCAGTTGAAAATCACTGGTTTGGTTTCTAGAAACTTAATCCTGTCTCTTGAGCGTCCTATTTGATGAAGGTGCTGATATCTATGCTCTAAAGTGAAACTGATAGTGTTATTCAGTCGTGTCCCACACTATGTGACCCCATGGACTATAACGCTCCAGGTTCCTCTGTCCATGGAATTCTGCAGACAAGAGTACTGGAGTGGATTGCCATTCTCTTCTCCAGGAAACTCAAGTTAAGCGACTCTTACTTTCTAATATTGAATAGCATCATAGATTTTAGACTGAAGGCTAGATTTGACCTTGACTAGTAGTATTAATCATTTGACCTTGATTAGTAGTATTACTGTGAGTAAATTACTTAATGGCTTACAACCTGGTTTTCTGACCAAATAAGTAAAATCAACAGTAATAGCAGTAAGTACAACAGAAAGTTTTTGTGAGAATTAAATGATACAATATATGTAAAAATCCTAGCATCGTGCTTGGATTGGCATATAGTGAGTAATCAATAAATGGGTTTATTATTATTACTATTAGAGTCAACTCCATCATTCCTAGAGAACTTGACAGTGTTGGCTTCTTAGAAGTACAAACGTCTTTCTTTTACTGATTTTTTCATTAACTGTTTCATTATTTAGCACAATCACCCATAGTTTTGCCCTTAGATAATGTCTATCTTTACTGTTCTAAGTTAACAGTAGAGGCTTTCTTAGAGATCATGGGGTTCTGACAGCAGAAGTCAGCATAGTTGTGTCATTTCTTTTCTGCACAGCAGCCCAAATGCCACCTCTTCACATTTTATTTCATTTAAACCTCCTGCAGGATTGCTATTTACTATACGAGGGTCGTTTACAGAGCGGAAACTGACAGTGTCCAGCCTAGTGAGAGACTTTCCATTTCAATCATCAGTGTTCCCTGATTCTCTTAGGGCTTCTTCAAGTACTTGCCAGCCCCAAGAAAGACCACTTTCATAAAATAATAATTGAAAACATATAAAAGTAAATAGCTATTCTTTTCCACAAAAAGAGAAAATGCTGATTTCCTTGCGTGAATAATGAATAATTACCAATAAAAACATGTTGACAAAACCTATAGACTTAAGGAAGAACCTGTGAGGGTATAGCACAAGCAAAATCCTTTCATAAATTACGCCGTTTGCAAGATGTGCAGAAAGTTAAAACTAGTAGTGACTAAAAGTAACATTTTTGAGATAAAGCTGCAATAACATAGCATTCTTATAAAAGTAAATATTTGTATTAAATATAGACAACATTATCTTTATACACACATAGTGTAATCTGGAATCTGTTGGGTAAAGAAAGCATCATTTGAGCAACAAAAGCTTCAGCTCCTTCTTTCTGACTTTTTTGTTCAGTCAAATAATAGGCCGGAAGTTATTCACACTGACTGAAGTGTCATTTGAAGCAATATCTTGGAATCAATTGCTCACCTTCAAGTTCTGTCACATTTTTTTTTTCCCAAAAAACTTTCAAGTAAATGAAATAAACTAATTTGACTAATCACTTAATTTCCTGAATGGTTTATTGTTATACTCAAAGAAAGAGCAGAGGTGTTGTTAAATATGCTGGCATTTGGATTCAGCTGAGATTTGTGTGTCCGTAGGTCTCTGCACATGACCCATTACTGCATTCATCAGTTTGTATTCTAATTATGTCATCATTTTCCATCTGGGCACTGGATTGTCATCTCCTTGTGCCAAAGTGCCTGGCATAGGTTAGACCTCAAAACATATTCACCAATTTGTGAATTATCTATGCTTCAACAATTTCCACCTGCTTGAGTATTTTTTTTAAATGATATAAATGTAAACAGAAAACGTTGGGAAAATCAAAGGCCTATAATGGAAAAATCAAAGCACTGTTGGTAAAATACATGCCTGTTGTATTGAAAATTGCTTATAAACTCTTACTTGAAATGAGGATATATAAGTTCCAATTTTTAAAAAAGTACTAATACAGAAACACAGAAATCCTTTCCTTTTGAAATGGAAGAAATTTGATCATGAACCAAAAAAGGCTTGAATGGAACTGAAATATGCTATTTACCTGATGTAAAAGAATGAGCCTAAGTCTTAAAAATTAGAATGTAAAATTAGAAACCTTTTATTATCAAAAAAATTACACTCATCTTGGTTGTATTTTTGGTAAGAACTTTTTCACAACAGATGACGTGTCCTTCGTAACCTAAAATGTTTCATGCATATTCATTTAGATTCCTAAGAGGATCTCATTATCTCATCCAAAAAAGAATTAATGATCCTTAATGGTTTCCGATGACACTTTGTCTTTGTCCCTTTCTCAACTGTGCAGATGACTTTAAGCATACAAATGTTCCTTTTCATGCTTTGACCTCTAAAGTCTCTTGCATGATCCCAGAATTGAAAAGAAATCATTCTTTCTACATGGTCATGAATTTTGTATTCTTCTTTTACATGTTAAAAATATATATATATATATATATACCAGATTTACTTTACGTATTTGAACTACATATTTGGGCTTCCCTGGTGACTCAGATGGTTAAGACCTGGGCTCAGTCCCTAGGTTGGGAAGATCCCCTGCAGAAGGAAATGGCCACCCAACTTGGCTTTTTTACCTGGAAAATTCAATGGATAGAGGAGACTGGTAGGCTACAGTCCATGGGGTCGTGAAGAGTTGGACCCAATTGACTGGGTTACTTTCACTTTTACCACATATTTAGAAATAAAAAACAGCAAAATAAGAAAGGGATACCTGTCAAGTCATAAAGAAAAACAAAGTACTGATTATAAAGGACCCTCTGAGCCTTTATGAGAATTTGAGACCTGCTCCTTACAGAAACGGGAAATCATGCAAGAGTCACTAGAAATGAGCAAATCAGACAGACCTTAGTTTAAATATAGTTTCATGTCCATACAGTTCCCTCAACTCCACAATGGGCATAAAACTAGTAACTATTATAGCTCAATAGGTCATTGGGTTTCTCCAGTGGCTCAGTGGTAAAGAATCCACCTGCCAATGCAGGAGACACAGGAGACATGGATTCTATCCCTGGGTGAGGGAGATCTCCTGGATATGGAAATGGCAACTCACTCCAGCATTCCTATCTGAAAAATCCTTTGGACAAAGGAGCCTGGTGGGCTATAGTCCATAGGGTCACAAAGAGTCAGATGCGACTGAGCATAATAGATTATAAGACTAAAATGAATATAAATGATTTATTAATAATATGCTACTCACACTTAATAAACACATACACATAATATAGCCTGTTCAAAAGTTTTTTTAGAAGTTTATACTATGTGTAAAAATGAACCATTGACGATTGAAAGATTCTAGAGATGGTAGAAGTCATGATATGATTTCATTCTTCTTCTTCCACCTCTCCTGGTCTATCCTGGTCTAATTCTGAAATGAAAGCCATCTTTCTCTTCCTAAGACCTATGCCTTCTCTTGTTGGTGGTTAAGGAGGGGGAAGACAAGAGATAGCTATCTTCTTACATCCCTGGGCATCTACCCAGATTGGGATGGCATTTCTCACCCCGTATTAGCTCTGCTTCTATCTGTATCTAGTATGTAGTCTCATAGTAGTCTCAGTTAGACTGTGTGATATTCCTTTGTGGGGATACATTGCCCATTCAAAATTGAGTATTCCCTCAGATAATGGCAGATACTTCTCCGTATGGCCTGACAATGATCAAACCCCCAAGTGATCCATGGATGGTATATTGCTTTCTTCAACTGACCCACCTAGAATGTTCAAATGCTTTTGCTTTTCTCCTTGCTTTATCCACTGTGCTCCTTCCTATAGAAACATGACAGGTGCTAAAGGCCTTTCCAAGAAACCTGGTGTGGGAAAGGCACTCTTTTCTTCCCAGGCACTCTATACCAAGTTACAAACAACAGGGGAAAAATTTCCCTCCCAGTCTCCCAGCTGTTAAATCTTTGGGTAAAAATCATGAACCATACTTTAAATTCATTGTTGTTTAGTTGCTAAGTTGTGTCCAGCTCTTTGTGACCCCATGGACTGTAGCCTGCCAGTTTTCTCTGTCCATGGGATTTCCCAGGCAAGAATACTGAAGTGGGTTGCCATTTCCTTATTCAAGAGATCTTCCTGACTCAGGGAACAAACTCAAGTCTCCTGCACTGGCAGGCAGATTCTTTATCACTGAGCCACCAGGGAAACCCACTCCAAATTCATACACATCTCTAAACTCTAAGTGAAGTTATCAAGTTTGCTGAAAAACTTCTTCATCCTGTTTCTCTCTGCTGTTCATTGAGTGGTTTTGTAGACTACAACCGAGAAGCCTCGAGCCTAAGGCCAAGAATTCAGTCTCCCTTTCTTTCAGGGATCTCTAATCTCTCTTGATTCTCTCCGAGCGTAAGTTCCACTGGCTGGTGAAAGTAAAAGGGTAGGATGGGTTAGGTCATTTTCACCTTGAATAATTCATTCCCCTCAAAGCAGATGATTCCAGATCCTCAGTCTTCTCTCTTCTTTCCCACCCTCAGGTACCATCTTATATGATATGGTGGTGATAAGGAGAGAGGAGCTTGTTTTATCTTTTTCTGATGAAAATGTGGAAGAGGATTCCACCTAGTTATTGTGTGGGTAAATAAGCTACTTCTTCACCTGGAGATAGGATAATCTAGCATGCAGAGAAAATATAAAGAAGCAGCTGTAATTTGGGCAGTGAAAGAGAACAGAAAGGAGTAGGTTAAATGTTTTGAACTAAAGTGATAGCTCACATGAGAATTAAGATTAAAAAACAAATAACCAAAGGAGTGGATGGGAGTATACCACTGTAATAATCTGTATTTACTTGTTTGGGTTTGTCAATAACTAATTTTTCCCAGGCTGCTTCATTATGTATACAATATAGTAAAGACATTTGAGAGTTAAGGAATATTAACAAAATCCATATGCAACACTGTATTCCCTTTTGCATCATGAAGACATGGATTCTATGTCACAGATGAGACTTTCTTCATCACTTCATTGGCTTTGTTTTGGGAATCCTGCTGGTAACTCATTTAATTGTTGGCATGGCTCCTGATGAATACTAGAGTTGTGGGGGTGACAGAGTTATACAAGGTTTTTCTGCTAGAATTGTTTTATTTTCCTATCAGGATTGGAAGTCAAATCTCTATTTTAAAAATATATGGTCATGTTTCACTTTTTCTTCATTCATTTTTGGGGCTTTTATTATTTAATTTCTTAATATCTCAACTTGATTATTTGAAACTATCACTGGCAAACCTTGTATTTACAGTTGCAAGTAGTCAGGGAAAGTTATATTTTGTATTATCCTTAGGCATTATAAATTCCTGAGTGTTATGAAAAGTATTACTAGAATGATATGCACAACAGGGGATTCAGTTTTTAATAAAAGTGACTCTTATTTTTAATTATAGCAATTAAGATCTTTTTATTGGCAAGAAGACTACTGTATTGCAGTTGTAAGGCTTTGTTTCTGTGCTTCCACTGGGCTTAGAATATATCCTACTCTTTGGGGCATGGTTATTTCCAAGTCTCGGGATTACTGAAACTAGAAAAGTGACATACAGAAGGCAGAATTTTTCAAAATATGTCTAAGGAACTGTTTTTATCTTTAGAGGCTCAGTTGCTCATCATATCTTATGAAAAGACAAGAAAAAGCAGCAACACCTAAGGAATGAGTCTGTGGAGACCTTGGTAGAAAATATCTTGTCACAATAATATATCGTGAATGGATATTACACTTCAGCTTGGGTATATACTTAAATGATATGTTTTCAACAAATGATATTTTCATTTGTTCACTCCCTATACATGATCTTCTTAAAGATGAAAACTCATACAGGAATTAAAACCACCAAAATGCCAAGTCTGTGTTAGTTCTATTGCTGTGGTAGACTTAATTAAATCTGAAAGTTTCCAATATTTTCACTGATTAATTTGTGTTGTAATTAACATGTTTTACAGGTAAGACAGTTATTTTCAGGTGAAGTCTTTCATCTCGTTGTGTTTAAAAGTACAAAATTGAAATAATAAAACTATAATTATGAAAATTTCCTAGCCACAAGTTTCTACATGAGACAGTGCAACACCTGAGCAAAATGAAAGGTAATCAAATGCAGATGGGTATAAGACTACAGAATTCTAGAACAGTCTAGTGTTTCTATCTTTCTGGTATATTTTAACAATATTTGCAATCTGGCAAGCTATTTAGATAAAAGTATTATTCTGAGCTTATAAAAATGCATCTTTTTGAGCAGATGGCATAACAAACTACAACAGTGTAGATGGTGAAGAATCAGAGAACTATATATAAATATTATGATGACACCTGGAAGTCTGTAAAATGTATATATTGTAGCATAACACTTTGGAATATATGAATCTGTAGTCTGACATATATACAAACACATACATACATCTTTTTAGATACAAAATGTTGGACTAGATAATATACATACTCAATAGATAAGTAGCCAAACATATTTCTTAATATCATTGCAATATTTACAATGAATTTTTTAACTCCCATATTTTACCTAAATTCATTTTAGTAAGAATTATTATAAAGAAATGGAGCCCCATTGATGGTAGTTTTCTTTTAAGTGGAACAACATTGGAATAAACATTAAAAAATTGGCATTCTACCTTATCAGTCATCATAAAAAATGAGAGAAAAAAACATGGCTGTTAACAGAATGATTTGATCTGTCGTATTGATGGGCAGAGATAAAAGTGCTGAGAACCATACCTCAAGTTGGCACAGCTCACTGAAAGCAAATTTGCTGTGAATGATGATAATTTGTACTGAAATAAATTAGTGCCAATTTGATTAGGAACTGCCCTTCTGTTCAGACTGCAGTGGCTAATATATCCTGTTGCAGTTACAGCTTTATCTACTTTTATAAGAGTAAAATAAAAATGGTTCATAGAGGAAAGAGAATGAGTATTTCATTTCTTTGATTTGTAATTTTTTGGACGACCAAGAGAAGGAACAGGAAAGAGATGATATTTATTTTACGTTTCATGAAAAACTATACATTTTTATACCTGTATTGTTCATTATTCAGTCACTCAGTTGTGTCAGATTCTTTATGACCCCAAGCACTGAAGCACATCAGGCTTCTCTATTCTTCACTATCTCCTGGAGTTTGCTCAAATTCATGTCCATTGAGTTGATGACACCATCCAACCATCTCATCCTCTGTTGCTCCCTTCTCTTTCTGCCCTCAATCTTTCCTAGCATCTAGGTCTTTTCCAATGAGTCAGCTCTTCACATCAGGTGGCCAAAATATCACAGCTTCAGCTTTAGCATCAGTCTTTCCAAGGAATATTCAGGGTTGATTTCCCTTCAGATTGACTCGTTTTTTTTTTCTGTTATTATAGAAATTTATTAATTACAATGAATGAATTATTAAGTGTCACAAACTCTGTAGAGGACAAGCACAGAAATGGAATCCACACCTAGTATTTTAAAATAGCAATAGCTACAACTTGAGGACCTACCACGGGGCAGACCCTGTTCAAAGTTTACAGACTGACTCGTTTGATCTTGCTGTCCAAGGGACTCTCAAGAGTCTTCCCCAGCTCCACAGTTTGAAAGCATCAGTTCATCAACCTTTTTTTATGCTACAATTCTCACATCTATACATGACTATCAGAAAAACCATAGCTTTTACTATACAGACCTTTGTCAGCAAAGTGATGTGTTTGTTTTAAAATGTGCTTTAAGGTTTGTCATAATTTTTCTTCTAAGAAACAAGCAGGGTATATGATAAAATGTCTTAAACTCAAGCAATAATACAGGATAAAAATGATGCTTTATTAATATTATTTGCTCATTGTGTCTCTATTAGAATGCTACTCCATGGAGTTAACCACTTTGTCTATATCTAAATAATGTCTGGCACATGTTGCTGATAATAACTAACACTCAAAGAGTCCTTAGGACATCATTCACTTATTTAATTTAGTATGAAATAGGTACTAGAGCCAGTTTCTACATGTCAGGTATGAGAAGTCTAAGGCACAGAAAGGTTAAGTAATTTGTTGAAGGTCATATTACTAGACCTTGATAGAGATATGATTTGAACCCCAAAACTGTGGCCCCAGAGTGTATACCTAGCCATGATGGTATAGACTCTGAAAATATATGTTCAATAAATAAATTGGTAAATAAAATTTTATTGCTAGTGAAATTTTGAGTACTGTATATAATACACTTTGTTAAAAAACACATCTGGAGGTATATATCTACAATGGACTATTAAAAAAGAATGAAATAATGCCATTTACATCAATGTGAATGGACTTGAGACTGTTATACTAAGTGAAGTAAGACAGAGAAGGAGAACTATCATATAACATCCCTTATATGTGGAATCTGAAAATAAATGATACAAATGAACTTACTTATAGAACAGAAAGAGACAGAGAATGAACTTATGGTTGTTGGGGGGAAAGGATAGTTAACAGATTTGGGGATAGACATGTATACACTGCTATATTTAAAATGAATAATCAACAAGGACCTCGTATATAGCACATGGAACTCTGATCAGTGTTATATGGTAGCCTGCGTGGGAGGAGAGTTTGGGGGAAAATAGATACATGTATATATATGGCTGAGTTCCTTTGCTGTTCACCTGAAACTATCACAACATTGTTAATCTGCTATGACTGTGTCCATGCGAAGTCGCTTTAATCATGTCTGACTCTTTATGACCTTTAGTTCAGTTCATTTGCTCAGTAATCTCCAACTCTTTGTGACCCCATGGATTGCAACATGCCAGGCCTCCCTGTCCAACATCAACTCCTGGAGCTTGCTCAAACTCATGTCCAGTGAGTTGGTGATGCTACCCAACCATCTCATCTTCTGTCATCCCCTTCTCCTCCTGACTTCAAGCTTTTCCAGAATCAGGGTCTTCTCCAATGAGTCAATTCTTTGCATCAGTTGGCCAAAGTATTGGAGTTTCAGCTTCAACATCAGTCCTTGTAATGAATATTAATGGCTGATTTCGTTAGGATTGACTGATTTGATCTCCTTGCAGTCCAAGGGACTCTCAACAGTCTTCTCCAACACCACAGTTCAAAAGCATCAAGTCTTACTTTATGATCCAACTCTTACATACATATATGACTACTGGAAAAACCATAGCTTTGACTAGTCGGACCTTTGCCAACAAAGTAATGCCTCTGATTTTTAATATGCTGTCTAGTTTGGTCATAGCTTTTCTTCCAAGGAGCAAGCATCTTTTAACTTCATGGCTGCAGTCACCATCTGCAGTGATTTTGGAGCCCAAGAAAATAAAGCTTGTCACTGTTTTTCTGTTGTTTCCCCATCTATTTACCATGAAGTGATGCGACCAGATGCCATGATCTTTAAGGCAGCTTTTTACTCTCCTCTTTCATTTTCATCAAGAGGGTCTTTAGTTCTTCTTTATTTTCTGCATAAGAGTGGTATCATCTGCATATCTGAAAGTGAAAGTGAAAGTGAAGTTGCTCAGTCATGTCATACTCTTTGCAACCCCATGGACTGTAGCCTACCAGCCTCCTCTGTCCATGGGATTTTCCAGTCAAACATACTGGAGTGGGTTGCCATTCCCTTCTCCAGGAGATCTTCCCAACCCAGGGATTGAACCTGGGTCTCCCGCACTGTAGGCAGACACTGTACCATCTGAGCCACCATCTGAGGTTATTGTTATTTCTCTCAGCAATCTTGATTCCAGGTTGTGCTTCATCCAGACTAGATTTTGCATGATGTACTCAGCATATAAGTTAAATAAGAAGGTTGACAATATACAGCCTTGACACACTCCTTTCCCAATTGGGAACCAGTCCATTGTTCCATGTCTGTTTCTAACTGTTGCTTCTTCACCTGCATATAGATTTCTCAGGGGGCAGGTAAGGTGGTCTTGTATTCCCATCTCTTTAAAAATTTTTCACAGTTTGCTGTGACCCACACAGTCAAAGGCTTTGGCTTAGTCAGTAAAGCAGAAGCAGATGTTTTTCTGAACTCTCATGCTTTCTTGATGATCCAGCGGATTTTGGCAGTTTGTCCCTTTGCCTTCTCTAAATCCAGCTTGAATATCTGGGAGTTCTCAGTTTACGTAGTGATGAAGACTTGCTTGGAGAATTTTGAGCATTACCTTGCTACCATGTGAGATGAGTGCAATTGTGCAATAGTTTGAACATTCTCTAGCATTTCCTCTCTTTGGGATTGGAATAAAAACTGACCTTTTCCAGTCTTGTGACCACTGCTGAGTTTTCCAAATTTACTCGCATTATATTTACCATTCTTTGTTATTATTTTTCTTCAGTTTGTGGGTTGCCCAGCCAGCAGTTATGGAATTTGATTTAATATGATTGTGCCCCTCCTACTGTCTCACTGTAACTTCTTCTTTATACATAACTCTGTCCAAAATCTTTTGAAATCTCAATCATTTACTGTATTCCCAAATGAAAAGCACACATTGGTATCTACAGGAAGAAGTCCAAATCTATTAGCATGACATGAAAGACTCCAAAGCAGAATTTTTCCCTACAAACAGACTCCTCTTTCTTCCTCCCTTGTCTATTTACAATGTTGTCTATACTTGATTGCCACCACTCTCAAACCAAATACACTTAAGACTTGCAGATAAGACCTCTTCTCTTTGTGGAGCATTTCCTGTGTATTTCAGCTCCTTCCTATAGTCAGGAAATGACAAGCATGCCCTGCTTTCAGCCCTCACTCATATTGAGTATGCACTTCTTTTGTGGCATTGCATTATACTGATTTGCTTCCATGAATTTTCCCAGCTAAATGGCATCTTGAGGCCAGAAATTTTTATTACACAACATTAAACTTTGAGCACCTAGCACAGAGTATGGAATGATAGACACTCAGTAAAGCTTTAAGGGGTTCTTAAAATGAAATAACAGGATAATGGAAGGAATTCAGTCCAATAAAAATAAACTTGAACCCTGTGAAAGTGGAAAAGAGACCGCAATTTGGAATTAATGTCGAAATAGAGTTGATACTGATTTTAGGAGTAACATGAGTACTTTAAGGCATGGTAAATTTACAGAAGAAACAAAAATTTTTGAGTGAAAAAGAAGAGACTCATGGTATTGGACAGGGAGAGTGTGCAAGATCCCTGAGGCAGTTAAGAGGCCCAGGAAAAGTCTTAGTAACAGAGAGTAGTTTGAATATCATTTTCTGGAAGTTCATGGTTCATGTACTGCTAAAGCTTTGGCTTGGAGAATTCTGAGCATTACTTTGTTAGTGTGTAGGATGAGTGCAATTGTACAGTAGTTTAAACATTCTTTTGGCATTGCCTTTCTTTGAGATTGGGATGAAAACTGACATTTTTCAGTCTTATGGCCACTGCCAAGTTTTCAAAATTTCCTGCCCTACTGAGTGCAACATTTTCACAGCATCATCTTTTAGAACTTGAAGCAGCTTAGCTGGAATTCAATCATCTCCATTAGCTTTGTTTGTAGTGATGCTTCCTAAGGCTCACTTGACTTCACATTCCAGGATGTCTGGCTCTAGGTGAGTGAGAACACCATCATGGTTATCTAGGTCATTAAGACCTTTTTTTGTAGAGTTTTGCTGTGTATTCTTGCCACCTCTTCTTAATATCCTCTGCTTCTTTCAGATCACTACACTGTACAATCCTAAGATATTTGATTTAGGTAATACCTGAATGGTCTAGTGTTTTTCCCTACTTTCTTGAATTTAAGTCTGAACTTGGCAATAAGGAGTTCATGATCTGAGCCACAGTCAGCTCCTGATCTTGTTTTTGCTGGTGGTATAGAGCCTCTCCATCTTCAGCTGCAAAGAATATAATAAATTTGACTTCAGTATTAACCATCTGTGGTGTTCATGTGTAGAGTAGTCACTTGTGTTGTTGGAAGAGGGTGTTTGCTAAGGCCAGTGCGTTCTCTTGGCAAAACTCTGTTAGCTTTTGCCCTGCTTCATTTTGCATTCCATGGCCAAACTTGCCTGTTACTCCAAGTATCTCTTGACTTCCTACTTTTGCATTCCAGTCCCCTGTGAAGAAAAGGACATCCTTTCTTGGTGTTAGTTCTAGAAGGTCTTGTAGGTCATCATAGAAAAATTCAACTTCAGCTTCTTCGGCATTAGTGGTTGGGGCATAGACTTGGATTACTGTGATATTGAATGGTTTGCCTTGGAAACCAGCAAAGATCATTCTGTCATATTTGAGATGACAAGTACTGCCTTTCTGACTCTTTTGGAAACTATGATGGCTACTCCATTTCTTCTAAGGGATTCTTGCCCACAGTAGTAGATACAATGGTCATCTGAAGTTAAATTCACCTGTTCCGGTTCATTTTAGTTCACTGATTCCTAAAATGTAAATGTTCACTCTTGCTATCTCCTGTTCAACCACTTACAATTTACCCTGATTCATGGGCCTAACATTCCTAGTTCCTATGCAATATTGTTCTTACAGCATTGGATTTCCATCACCAGTCTCATTCACACCTGGGCACTGTTTTTGCTTGGTTCCATCTCTTCATTTTTTCTGAAGTTATTTCTCCACTCTTTTCCAGTAGCATATTGGGCACCTACTAACCTGGGGAGTTCATCTTTCAGTATCATATATTTTTGCCTTTTCATACTGTTCACAGGTTTCTCAAGGCTAGAATACTGAAGCGGTTTGCCATTTCCTTCTCCAGTGGAGCATGTTTTGTCAGAACTCTCCACTATGATCCATCCGTCTTGGGATGGCTCATAGTTTCATTGAGTTCGACAAGACTGTTGCCCATGTGATCAGTTTAGTTAGTTTTCTGTGATTGTGGTTTTCATTCTGTCTGCCCTCTGATGGAGAAGGATAGAGGCTAATGGAAGCATCCTGATTGGACAGACTAAATGTGGGGAAAATTGGGTCTTGTTCTGATGGGTGAGGCCATGTTCAGTAAATCTTAAATCCAATTTTCTGTTGTTGGGCTGTTGAGGGGCTGTGTTCCCTCACTGTTGTTTGACCTGAGGCCAAACTATGGTAGGGGTAATGTATATAATGATGACCTCCCTCAAAAAGATTCGTGCATGCACTATTGTAGTCAGTGCCCCGACCCTGAAGCAGGCCACTGTTGACCCATGCCTCTGCGAGAGACTCCTAGACACTCACAGGCAAGTCTGGCACCGTCTTTTGTAGGGATACTGTTCCTTTCTTCTGACTCCTGGTGAGAACAAGGTTTTGTTTGTGCCCTCCAACAGTCTTTTTCCCCAGTCCTGTATAAGTTCTGTAATCAAATCCCACTGGCATTCAAAGTCAAATTCCCTGGGGTTTCACAGTCCCTTTGCCAGATCCCCAGGTTGGGTGATCTGTTTTGGATCTAGAACTTTCTTAATAGTGCAAGAACTTCTTTGGTATAATTGCTCTTCAGTTGGTGCGTTGTCTGCTTGGTGACTCTATGGTGGGGCCAATGGCAACCTCCTCCAAAATGGCTTATGCCACAAGCTGTGTGATCCAGGTCTGCTGCAGCCAGAGCCCCTGTCCCCTTGGCAGTTCACTGCTGACCCATACATCTTTAGGAGACACTCAAACACTCAAAGGCAGCTCTGGTTCAGTCTCAGTGGGATCTCTGGGTCCTGGTGCACACAAGGTTTGTTTGAGCCCTCCTAGCATCTCTGGAAGGTATGGGATTTCATTCTAAACATGATTTTGCCCCTCCTACCATCTTGCTGGGGCTTCTCCTTTGCCCTTGGATGTGGGGTATCTTCTTTTTTGGCCTTATCCAAGACTAAATAAAAAGGTTTTTAAAAAATAAATAAAAGCATATGACCTATTACCTTAGCAAAGAACCTGTTAATTTGGAACCTGAAAAGAGGTAAGCGTTTACTCAGATAATTTGTTTACATTTTCTCTAAATTACATGGTCAAGAAACTTTATAGCTGATTTGTGCTTGTCTGTGTGTAGTTTTCTTCATAGACATATTAAATCATTTTTAAAATGAGAACTGCTGCTAACAACTTGTTAACCAGGGTTATGTATACCCTGCTAGAAAACCATCAGCTTGATTATTTAGAGTTATTACTTCTCATGGTAAGAGTACAAGAACTTGAATTTCAAATCTAGGGAAATTATCTTCTAGGTCTCTGCCAGCATTCTACTGAAAGTCAGGATAGAAACTGGGAATTTAGCTTAAGTTACTATAAGGTGACCTTATTTGTTTTCACAATAGAACTACAACCAGCACCAAAAGGCTTGTTGATGAGGTTTTCTCTTTACCTGGAGTTCCTAGTTTTGCACTAACATGTATACATATACTAACTGTGATATATATGTTAACTATGTACAGGTTTAAAAATCAAAGACATATTGTCTTAAGTGTTTATAAAAAATGTGATGACCATTGCTTTCTCCTCTGATCAAATGCAGTTTTAAAATGTATTCAGGTTTCTTATCAACAACTAAGCTTTAAGCCTCTTGGAGGGCACAAACAGAACCTTGTGGGCACCAGGACGCAAGAGAAAGGAGCAGTGACTCCCCAAGAGACTGACCCAGACTTGCCCGTGAGTGTCCAGAGTCTCCATCAGAGGCGTGGGTGGAGGGTGGCCACTGAGTGCAGCAGTGCCTGCACGGGACCTCTTGAAGGAGGTCGCCATTACCTTCATTACCTCCACCCTAGTTTGGCCCCAATTTAAAAACAGGGAGAAAACATAGTCCCACCCATTAACAGAAAATTGGATTAAAGATTTACTGAGTATGGCCCCACCCATCAGAATAAGACCCAGTTTCCCCCTCAGTCTCTCCAATCAGGAAACTTCCACAATCCTCTTATTCTTCTCCATAAGAGGGCAGACAGAATGAAAACCACAATCAAAGAAAACTAACCAAACTGATCACATGGACCACAGCCTTGTCTAACTCAATGAAACTATGAGCCATTTCAAGACAGACGGGTCATAGTGGAGTGTTCTGATAAAACGTGGTCCACTGGAGAAGGAAATGGCGAACCACTTCAGTATTCTAGCCTTCAGAACTCCATGAACGGTATGAAAAGGTAAAAAGATAGGACACTGAAAGATGATGCCCAATATGGTACTAGAGATCAGTGGAGAAATAACTCCAGAAAGACTGAAGAAATGGAGCCAAAGTGAAACAGCACCAAGTCGTGGATGTAACTGGTGATGGAAGTAAAGTTTGATGCTGTGAATAGCAATATTGCATAGGAACCTGGAATGTTAGGTCCATAAATCAACGTGAATTAGAAGAGGTTAAAAAGGAGATGACAAGAATGAACATTGACATTTTAGAAATCAAAATAAAATAGACTGGAATGGATGAATTTAACTCAGATGACCATTATATCAACTACTATGGGCAATATTTCATGCAAAGATGTGCTCAATGAAGGACAGAAATGGCATGGGTCTAGCAGAAGCAGAAGATATTAAGAAGAGGTGGCAAGAATACACAGAAGAATTGTTTAAAAAAAAAAAAAGATCTTCATGACCCAGGTAATGAAGATGGTATGATCACTCACCTAGAGCCAGATATCCTGGTATGTGAAGTCAACTGGGCCTTAGAAAGTATCACAATGAACAAAGCTAGTGGAGGTGATGGAATTCCAGTTGAGCTATTTCAAATCCTGAAAGATGATGCTGTGAAAGTGCTACACTCAATATGCCAGTAAATTTGGAAAACTCAGCAGTGGCCACAGGACTGGAAAATGTCAGTTTTCATTTCAATCCCAAAGAAAGGCAATGCCAAAAAATGATCAAACTACTGTACAAACTATTGTACTCTTGTCACACACTAGTAAAGTAATGCTTAAAATTCTCTAAGCCAGGCTTCAGTAATATGTGAACTGTGAACTCCCAGATGTTCAAGCTGATTTTAGAAAAGGCAGAGGAACCATAGATCAAATTTCCATTACCTGCTGGATCATCAATAAATCAAGAGTGCCAGAAAAACATCTATTTCTGCTTTATTGACTATGCCAAAACCTTTACTGTGGAAAATTCTGAAAGAGATGGAAATACCAGACCACTTGTCTCTTGAGAAACCTGTATGCAGGTCAGGAAGCAACAGTTAAAACTGAACATGGAACAACAGCCTGGTTCCAAATAGGAAAAGGAGTACGTCAAGGCTGTATATTGTCACCTTGCTTATTTAACTTATATGCAGAGAACATCATGAGAAAAGCTGGGCAGGAAGAAGCACAAGCTGAAATCAAGTAACTGGGAGCAATATCAATAACTTCACATATGCAGATGACACCACCCTTAAGGCAGAAAGTGAAGAAGAACTAACAAGCCTCTTGATATAAGTGAGAGAAAAGAGTGAAAACTTGGCTTTCTCCTTGGAAGGAAGGTTATGACCAACCTAGATAGCATACTGAAAAGCAAAGACCACTTTGCCAACAAAGTTCCATCTAATCAAGGCTATGGTTTTTCCATTGGTCATGTATGGATGTGAGAGTTGGACGTGAAGAAAGCTGAGTGCCAAAGAATTGATGATTTTGAAGTGTGGTGTTAGGGAAGGCTCTTGAGAGTCCCTTGGACTGCAAGAAGATCCAACCAGTCCATCCTAAAGGAGATCAGTCCTGGGTGTTCATTGGAAAGATGGATGTTGAAGCTGAAAATCCAATACTTTGGTCACCTCATGTGAAGAGTTGACTTATTGGAAAAGACCCTGATGCTGGGAAGGATTGGGGGCAGGAGCAGAAGGAGATGACAGAGGATGAGAAAAGGCAGCGGAACCAGAGATCAAATTGCCATCATCCTCTGGATCATCAAAAAAGCAAGAGAGTTCCAAAAAAACATCTATTTCTGTTTTATTGACTATGCCAAAGCATTTGACTGTGTGCATCACAATAAATTATGGAAAATTCTTCAAGAGATGGGCATACCAGACCATCTGACCTGTCTCTTGAGAAACCTGTATGCAGGTCAGGAAGCAACAGTTAGAACTGGACATGGAACAACAGACTGGTTGAAAATAGGAGAAGGAGTATGTCACCTTGCTTATTTAACTTATATGCAGAGGACATCATGAGAAATGCTGGACTGGATGAAGCACAAGCTGGAATCAAGATTGCTGGGAGAAATATCAATAACCTCAGATATGCAGATGACACCACCCTTACTGCAAAAATAGAAGGAGAACTAAAGAATTTCCTGATAGAAGTGAAAGAGGAGAGTGATAAAACTTGTTGAAACTCAACATTCAGAAACCTAAGGTCATGGCATCTGGTCCCATCATCTCATGGCAAGTAGATAGGGAAACAGTAGAAACAGCGGCAGACTTTATTTGGAGGGTCTCCAAAATCACTGCAGATGGTAACTGCAGCCATGAAATTAAAAGTTGCTTGCTCCTTGGAATAAAAGCTATGACAAGCCTAGAAAGTGAAGTCGCTCCGTAGTGTCCGACTCTATTGTGACCCCATGGACTGTAGCCTACCAGGCTCCTCCATCCATGGAGTTTTCCAGGCAAGGGTATTGGAGTGGGTTACCATTTCCTTCTCCATGGGATCTTCCCGACCCAGCGATTGAGCCCAGGTCTCCGCATTGCAGGCAAACACTTTACTGTCTGAGCCACCAGGGAATCCCTGACCAACCTCGACAGCATATTAAAAAGCAGAGACATTACTTTGCTAACAATGGTCCATCTATTCAAAGCAATGATTTTTCCAGTCATCTTGTATGGATGTGAGATTTGGACTAAAAATTAGCTGAGCACCAAAGAATTGATACTTTTAATTTGTGATGTTGGAGAAGACTCTTGAGACTCCCTTGAACTTCAAGGAAATTCAACCAATCCATCCTAAAGGAAATCAGTTCTGAATATTCATTGGCAGGACTGATGCTGAAGCTGAAACTCCAATACTTTGCCACCTGATGTGAAGAACTGATTCATTGGTAAAGACCCTGATGCTGGGAAAGATTGAAAGCAGGAAGAGAAGGGGAAGACAAAGGAGGAGATGGTTGGATGGCTTCACTGACTCATTGAACATGAGTTTGGGTAAACTCCAGGAGTTAATGATGGACAGGGAGACCTGGTGTGCTGCAGTCTCAAGAGCCTTCCCTAACACCACACTTCAGAAGAGTCAGACATCACTAAGGGACTGAACGGAACTGAACTGAAGCTTTAATTGGAGACTACGCTTCTAGGTGTATCCATTTCTGATAGTTGCTTATGTTTCATTGCTCTGCCTGACTCCTACAAAGCTAGAATCTGTGAGATGTACTTTTCTAGGATTCAGTTCTGATCTGTTCTGCTTCCTGGAACAAGGTGAAAAATGAACTGCAAAATCTTTGAAAGTAAGGGCTAACTGGAGTTTTATTTACTCAATTTAGAGCTCTAACCCAAAAAAAAGCCCTTAAGACTTGGAGTAATAAAGAACATTCATTTAATAAATAAATAAATAAATAAATAGAATATGCTAGTTTCTTCCACCATAAGTCTTTTACCATTATCTCAATAACTAGGCTTTCTAATGCTGATGTTTTATTATTTGGGATGTTCAGTGTAGAGAAGCTCTGATACATTAAGGATGTAAAAATGATGATTTAATATTTAATATGATATTATTTATTTATTTTATAACAAAGTGCCATTGCCTGTGTTTTTAGAGAAAGCATAAATAATAAATATATTTTCAGTATCAATAAATCATTAAGACTCAATTTGTACTACATTTCATCAGTAACAGTATGACTACATTTTAAACTACGTATAAGACAGAAAAGCAAACATTTGCCAAGTTATTCTTCACATCCAAACTGGTCCTTGAATGTCATTGTATAAAAGTGCTGAATAGCATCTGGTTCAGTGTATGACATTTCATAAATAACACAACTTTGAGTTGAATTGAATTGTCTGAAAACGATAAATATAGAGAGACTTTTTTGAATGATAGTTTATTTCTTGTCACTGAAGAAACACTTAACCCAGAGAAAATTTCTAAATGCATTCTTGTTTCTACTTACACAAATTAATAAACACACACAACACACTTTAAAGGAAGAAACGAGTGAAAAGTGAAGCCCCCAAAAATATTAAATATCTTTGTTTCTTTTTTTTTTTCCTTTAACAAGGGCACTCAGCCAAAGTAAGTTAGTGCTGAGTGTAATTCATTCCTGAGCTTATCCCAGGTTTAATAAATAGGGCCTTGCTGAGATGGAAGACCAGAAATCCAAATTGCCCTCTTGAAACAAAGTCACATTCATTGTTCTGGCTCCAGTAAGAGATGTCATAAAGGTGATGGGTGTGGATTCAGAAATCTCATTTTTAGCAATAAAAGCCTAAACTAGAAACCCATAAATTTCAGCTACTGTCTGTAAAGTTGAGTCTACTAGCAAGTAAAGAATTATAGTCCTTGCAACCTCCTGCAAGAAACTATTAAATTTCTACAGTTTTTTCATGGTACTTGTGATTTGCTGTTTTCTCCTAGTACCTAGTGATAAAAAACCTGCCTGCCAATGCAAGATACACAGGAGATGCAGGTTCAATCCCCGGGTCAGGAAGATACACTGTAGAAGGGCATGGCAACCTACTCCAGTATTCTTGCCTGAAGAATCCCATGGACAAAGGAGCCTGGTGGGCTACAGTCCAGAGTTGAACACAATTCAAGCAACTAAGCATGCAGGTGCACAATAAGTGTTAATGGGTAACATTTTTGAGCATTTACTACATGCTGGGCACTGTTCTAAGAGATATATATTAGCTTCAGTTCTTTGAAAAAAAAAACTTATGAGAACATTTAACATACTGATTTTAAAAGAGGATGGATTAGGAAAAAATCAGTTCTTAGTCAAAATTGAGTATCCTTCCCTGAGTCACTTGTGACTCCACAATCACATACATTTTTCCTTTAATTTTATTAATACAGACCTAATCGCCACCCATTGGTTCCTGTCCAGAAGTAAACACACAGCAGCCTTGTCCAGAGATGCAGCACTTCATAGTAGTGTTAATATCATGTCATGTCCTACAAAGTAACTAAATTCTCTATAACTGGAGAGCTCTGTGAACAGGAGGACCCAGAGAAAAAGACAGAGAGTGGATGTACCTTTCTACTTTCTATTACATCTGGAACCAGACAGGCTCTCTACTCCCACCTAATCCGAGAGCTGTATCACCAGCTCCCTCTCATCTTTGTCTCCCATCCAAGTCTGTTCCTACTTTGCTTAGCACACTCAGACCAACTTTCTCCCAGTTTCTTTTCTGGCTTTGAGCTCAGCTAGTGCTCTTCTCTTTCATCTTTGCTCCTATCCTCAGGCAGCTGCCTTGCCAAGACAGAGCAGAATGCTGCCTGAATAAAAAAGCTGAAAGGAAAATTATCAGACAGTCCACTATAAAAGGCAGAGCAGACTTAATGAAAGCAGAAGAAGCCACAGTTGAAGAGTGGTCATCTATCAAGTTAGACACCACCCCTCCTGCTCTAGCTGCAGCCCCAGCCCCAATCTTGGCCCCCAACAGGCCATCCAATGTGACGCCCTCTTCTTCTACTAAGCCCCTCTTGAGGACTACCATCCCCAAAGGGAACACAAAACTTCTAGCAAAGAGGGGAGCAGCCAAGAAAAAGGAAAGAGAGGAAGAGGAGGGAAGAATGCACAAGACAAAAGAAAGAGAGATTGCCTCAAAGATAGCTGAAGAGCGGACTCACACAGAGGAAGAATTCTTGTGGCAAGAAGCTGAGAAAGCTGAAAGAATGAAGAACAACTGCGAAGACAACCAGAAGAGACAATAAAGCAGCAAGGAGGAGAGGGAACATGTTCAGAAATAGAAGAAGCTTGTGATCCTAAAGAAAAGAAGATCACACCAGAATGAAAGCAGCATTTCTAGTGAGGAGAACTGGAGAGTATGAACACAAAGAAAGAACTTGAGCAGATTATGAAAAGAACTAGAAAAAAAGGATGCTACGGATGAGAAAGTCATGGATCTAAGAAATGAACATATCAGCAAGGGAGCTAGCTAAACCTGAAGAAACAACACCATCTCCTCTCCCATGTGAGACAAACTCCAGGGAATGGAAAACAAGTAGCAATCTATAATCATTGTGTTCCAGTTACTCCCCAGGATATAATCATAATCAAATGCATCCGAAACATTACATGAGGTTTGCTTGATGGACAGGCAACATTTTCCAGATATTGTTAAATTTTAGATTGAGCCAAATCAGTAGGATATTATCCAACGAAACTCTCATAAAAAAACAGTTTCAGCAGAATTAAGAGACAGAAATAGGATAAAAGCTGGTTGGGGATTCACCCAATGGTAAGGGGACCTGTGCTACAAGATTATTATTTTGAAAAATGTCAATGAGAGAGGAGGAGGTAGACACTGGACTGAGAATCTAAACTCATAAAAGAGCTGTGTTTCCTTGACTTTTTTTTTCTTTTTTTTAGAAAAGAAGAACTTTAGCATATTTATGCAGATTAAAGGTAAGAAGATAGTAGATAAAGAATAACAGTAGCTATAAGAGAAGGAAAAGAGAACAAGTGGAAGAAGATTCTGGAAAAAGGGAGCACATTTGAAATTAAGAAACAGGTACATGGGAAGACTGTCTTTGAATAGGTAGAAAAAGAGCTCACTCTGTCAATTCAGTTCAGTTGACTCACTCAGTCATTTCCAACTCCTTGCGACCACATGCACTGCAGCACACCAGGCCTCCCTGTCCATCACCAACTCCCAGAGTCCACACAAACCCACGACCATCGAGTTGATAATGCCATCCAGCCATCTCATCCTCCGTTTTCCCCTTCTCTTTCTGCTCTCAATCCTTCCCAGTATCATGGTCTTTTCAAATGAGCCAGCTCTTCTCATCAGGTTGCCAAAGTATTGGGGTTTCAGCTTCAAGATCAGACCTTCTGATGAACACTCAGGACTGATCTCCTTTAGGCTGGTCTGGTTGGATCTCCTTGCAGTCCAAGGGACTCCCAAGAGTCTTTTCCAACACCACAGTTCAAAAGTATCAATTCTTCAGTACCCAGGTTTCTTTATACTCCAAATCTCATATCCACACATGACCACTGAAAAAAACCATAGCTTTGACTAGATGGATCTTTGTTGGTAAAGTAATGTCTCTGCTTTTTAATATGCTGTATAGGTTGGTCATAACTTGCCTTCCAAGGAGTAAGCATCTTTTAATTTCATGGCTGCAATAACCATCTGCAGTGATTTTGGAGCCCAGAAAAATAAAGTCAGCCACTGCTTCCCCATCTATTTGCCATGAAGTGGATGAGACCAGATGCCATTACTTTAGTTTTTCTGTATGTTGAGCTTTAAGCCAACTTTTTCACTCTCCTCTTTCACTTTGATCAAGAGGCTCTTTGGTTCTTCACTTTCTGCAATAAGGATGGTGTAATCTGCATATCTGAGATTATTGATATTTCTCTCAGCAATCTTGATTCCAGCTTGTGCTTCATCCAGCCCAGCGTTTCTCACAATGTACTCTGCATATAAGTTAAACAAGCAAGGTGACAATATACAGCCTTGACA
Organism: Antilocapra americana; assembly: GCA_007570785.1. NCBI lineage: Eukaryota > Metazoa > Chordata > Mammalia > Artiodactyla > Antilocapridae > Antilocapra > Antilocapra americana. The sequence continues at coordinate 3,992,523 of ML664170.1, read as the reverse complement.
TACTCCTTTTCCTATTTGGAACCAGGCTGTTGTTTCATGTACAGTTCTAACTGCTTCTTCCTGACCTGCATACAGGTTTCTCAAGAGACAGGTCAGGTGGTCTGGTATTCCCATCTCTTGAAGAATTTTCCACAGTTTATTGTGATGCACACAGTCAAATGCTTTGGCATAGTCAATAAAGCAGAAATAGATGTTTTTCTGGAACTCTCTAGCTTTTTCCATGATCCAGCAGATGTTGGCAATTTGACCTCTGGTTCCTCTGCCTTTTCTAAAACCAGCTTGAACATCTGGAAGTTCATGGTTCACACATTGCTGAAGCCTGGCTTAGAGAATTTTAAGCATTACTTTACTAGCGTGTGACATGAGTGCAATTGTGCAGTAGTTTGAGCATTCTTTGGCATTGCCTTTCTTCGGGATTGGAATGAAAATTGACCTTTTCCCGTCCTGTGGCCACTGCTGAGTTTTCCAAATTTGCTAGCATATTGAGTGTAGCGCTTTCACAGCATCATCTTTCAGGATTTGAAATAGCTCAACTGGAATTCCATCACCTCCACTAGCTTTGTTCATAGTGATGTTTCCTAAGGCCCACTCAACTTCACATTCCAGGATGTCTGGCTCTAGGTGAGGGATCACACCATCATGATTATCTGGGTTGTGAAGATCTTTTTCATACAATTCTTCTGTGTATCTGGATCATGAAGATCTTTTCTGTTTATTTCTTCTGTGTATTCTTGCTACCTCTTCTTAATATCTTCTGCTTCTGTTAGGTCCCTACCATTTCTGTCTTTTATTGAGCCCATCTTTGCATGAAATATTCCCTTGGTATCTCCAATTTTCATGAAGAGATCTCTAGTCTTTCCCATTCTATTGTTTTCCTCTATTTCTTTGCATTGATCACTGAAGGAGGCTTTCTTATCTCTCCTTGCTATTCTTTGGAACTCTGCATTCAAATGGGTATATATTTCCTTTTCTCCTTTGCTTTTCACTTCCCATCTTTTCACAGCTTTTTGTAAGGCCTCCTCAGACAGCCATTTTGCTTTTGCATTTTTTTTTTTTTACCTTGGGGATGGTTTTGATTCCTGTCTTCTGTAGAGTGTCAGGAACCTCCATCCATAGTTCATCAGGCCTTCTGTCTATCAGATCTAGTCCCTTAAATCTATTTCTCACTTTCACTATATAATCATCAGGGATTTGATTTAGGTCATACCTGTCATGGACAACTAGCCAATCTTATCACATAGACCACAGCTTGTCTAACTCACTCTGTCAATGATTATATAAATCATTCTATTGTTCTGGACTAAAAATGCTGTTGGAAACATGAAGTGAGTGATAGACATGAATTTAATGGAGGGCATGTTTATGTCTGAGTTTTCTCTGTGAGTTGGAAGGCAAGGTCATCAGCTAAGGGAAGCGTGCATGGGAGTCCAGAAAGGTGGAAATGTTGGGAAAAAAATGCAGAGAGAGACCAGATGGGAGATGACAAAAGACAAGTAACAATGACAAGAAGTATTAAACTTTTAGCAAGAATTATTGCATATAAAATTCATAATTTATATGTATATATTATTCTATGTTATTGCTGCTGTGGCTGCTAAGTTGCGTCAGTCGTGTCCGACTCTGTGCGGCCCCATAGATGGCAGCCCAGCAGGCTTCTCTGTCCCTGGGATTCTCCAGGCAGAAATACTGGAGCGGGTTGCCACTTCCTTCTCCAATGCATGGAAATGAAAAGTGAAAGTGAAGTCGTTCAGTCATGTCCGACTTTTCGCAACCCCATGGACTACCAGACTCCTCCTTCCATGGGATTTTCCAGGCAAGAGTACTGGAGTGGATTGCCATTGCCTTCTCCCACTTTATGTTATTAGATATTAGGTAATACACTTAGGAATATTTGGTAAGACCTTGACTTGGATTTTATACAAATATGTAGACTACTAGGTTACCTCTTTGACACAATAAAAATGTCTGCAGGGCTCTATACCAAAAATGACTTTCTTACTACCCCAGTTTCCTCCATTCATAATTCCATTATCTGACTACGAAAAGCTTTTCAATTCAAATACTTTTCCCTGAAATTTCCCTAAAATCTTGAGCATTTTAAGGTGAGGAGAAAGTCTTGGACTAATGGAAAACTAATATCTATAATAGAAGGCTAACTTCTAGGGACAGATACCAGATGGGTTTTAAAACAGGATTTGGAGGAATAGATCTCAAAAATGGACAAATAATGCTGAATATTTTTAAAGGCTGCTTTAATTTTCATATCTTTTGCTTTTGTGAAAATGAATCTTTTGATAAATAGTGGGGACACTAAGAAATTACTTTTTAAGTCAGAATTATTTTTCATGGAGCTTATCCACCTCTGTTGAAGTTATAGATAAATTTTTCTTTAGATTTCTTTTATTACATATATTCTACTAAGTGTCATTCATGTGTGTGTGTTTCTCCTCACTGAAGCTACAACACAGGAAGCATTCATTGATTTTGTTGTCTGAAAGAATGCTATATTCTCAACAGAAATGATAACTTGCCATTTATTTTGAAATCTGACCTCTGTGTTATAGCAATGAAACTCCTGAAGATCAATGTAATACGTAGGAAAAAACAAAACAAAACACCATTAAAAATCAAAGTTGATGAAGGTCACTCTGTCTCATAATTCTCTTCTGCACCATTTCCAGTCCCTAGGAGAAATTAAGAAAGGAAACACTAATATTTTTATTTCTTCTCTGAGAAACAATAAAAATGGAAGAAATCTCATAGTGTAGTAGAATAAAATGGTCAGTCTATGGCCATTTGCAGCAGAGAAACTAAAACACTTTGCAAGATTAAACTGGGATCTTCCCAGAGAAGAGCCTCGGGAAATTTAAGGGCCAGGCCAAGTTCTCTGGTCGAGTTAACCCACAGGTCATTATACTTGCATTTTAGGCAGAATGAAGAGTAAGAGCAACCTGAAGGATGAGATGGAAGTAAAATGGAGTGAACTAAAAATCAAAACATGGCATAAGAGGGGGCTTTTCAGCCATAAACTTCTAGAAATCACATGTATTTGGGCATGGCCTTCCCACAGTACTGGAGTAGTGGGGCCAGCCTATTTTATTCTAGAATGTTGTAGGGCAAGATGACTTCAAGTGATATCTAAGTTACAAGTGATATCTAGGTTGCTTCTTTCATGGTTTTAAATTACTAGAAAATCTTAACTTAATTGGGCTATCAGTGCCTTATTGATATCATTTGAGTAGGGAGATGGTACACATCACTATATTACACATCAAAAATGCAAATGAGTATCCTTTCCTCATCTCCACTTAAGGAATATAAGTTCTTAACTCAACTTCAGCTCACATGTTCTGTATCTTGAGTCTCACTGCAATGACTAGTGAGCAAACTAAAGAATTTCCTGGAATATGGCTAGCATAAAGACAAATACCTAAATATGAAGTCTAATATAGATTTCAATAAATTTTAGCCACTAATGAACAGCAGTATACCTCTTGTTGTTCAGCCTCTAAGTTGTGTTCAACTCTTTATGACCCCATGGACTGTAGCACACCAGGCTTCTATGTCCTTCACCATGCCTCATGAGAAATGTGTAAAATAAAGTAATCCCAAATTAGTTCATATTATACTATTTTTTTCAACATTCATTATATTGTTCAGTAGGTATTTTAAAAGTGAATGTTAAGTGTGAATGTCAACAGATATGGTACTGGCATTTGTACTTCCTAGAGAAGAAAGAGAATTAAATTTTTAGGTAAGTCAAGCAAAACATATACAAAACCATAAACTAATACACTTATTAAAAGTAGTTTTCTTAATAGTGAAGAAAAAGAGACTTAAAAATTATGTAATCAACATTGTAAAATGACAGGCATGACTGATAAACTTCTTACTACTTTCCTTCATATTTTTCTATAGACTCTGCCCCCTCACTCCCAGCCGCCATATCATGCCTCTTTTCAAACTGATAGAACGCACACTCATTTATCCTTAGTCAAGAAACTTCTTCAGGTCTGGAAACATATACTTGGTGGTTGTGAGTTTAAAAAAATAAAATAAAATTAGTTTTTAAAACAGAATAATAAATAAAAAATAAAATAAAAATTTAAAAAAACAGAATAATAATTTGCAATTTTTTCTTGATCTAATTTCTCTTAGAGTTCATACCTCATATTACCTCACAGATAAATTAGGAAAAAAAACACTGTCTTATATTTTACAAAGTTGTAAGTTTAAAATGAAAACACTGCTCAGAATCTCTCAGTGAATAGCTCTGCTCCACATAAGTAAACTAAACATTTGAGAGAATGCATCAACTCTTCAGAGCCATAGTTTTGTTTAATGTATATAGCTTCAATGCAGTGAGTGGTACCTTTGGGTTTCCCATTTCGCTGAAGCATGTGCATTTATATCAGAGCACATGAAAAGGGTTAAAGTAAAATTATCACATAAATATTTATTTGAGAGAATTTATTTTTGAAGGTGGTAAAAATGAAGTCTTACACTGATAAAGTGGAGGAGAGCAGTAAGTCAACTGAGTCAATATTTGAAGAGGGAGGGTGAATACCAACTGCCAATTTGCCAATCAGCTCTCATCAATGTCCAAGATGACTATCTTTCGTTGAGAATGCATTTCAGTCTTTGTTTATTAAATTTCAGATGGTTTACTAAAACTGCCAACAAGAGGACTAATTGATGCCAATTATAGGGTCTTTCTCAGAGGAATTGGAATGAGTCCACATATTCCTTTCACACACATGACTCATCTGCCCTCAATTTAATAATGATGATTAGCCACCTTGAACCATTAGAAATAAAAATACAGTCCTTGATTTGTCTTGTATAATATTTGATCTGACATTAAATCAAGATATTACTGGTGCTGAAATAAACAGATTTCCCAGAATTTGTATTTAATTTTCCATTTTCCCCATATTACCATGTCTGTAGGAATACAAAATTCAGTTTCAAAAAAAACAAGAATCTAGTTTTAAAATATTATTGAAATGCTGCTCTTAAAAAAGTCTTTTTATAGAAAATTCAAAAATAACACAAGCTGTGCTCCTATAGTGCATGTCTAAATTGACAATGCAAAAGCACAATTTTAGTCTAATTCTGAATGGCAGTTGCTATTTATGATGTTGCTTTTTTAATGTAAATAACTGATCATATCCCCAGAAGTTAATGTCTTTCTTCCCTAAGCCCTACTGGAATTCTGACTCCTATATGTTAATGTTCTGCTTCTTCATACCTTATTGAAATACTCATTCTATTTGAAATCTACTACACATATCTACAAAATAACAATGCTTTTATTCTTATAGGCAAAGAATGAAATTCTTACACTCCAAAAGAAAGCCTTTCCCTTCATGTATTCTTATTAAAAATGATAGGATTTTGCCTTAAAATGAAGTAAGAGAAAGGAGGATACAATCTACCATTCATCATGTTCTAGTACATGCCAGGCATTACACTAAGTATTTTATAGACATTTGTCTAATTTAATCCTCAGGGCATCTTTATGTTGTGGATATGGTGAGCCCATCTCAAAGGTGAGGAAATGAAAACTAATTCTCTGGTGACAAAGTTATGCAAGGGAGAATATAGCATAGACAGAAGGAGACCTGGAACAATGACTTGCAGTAACTATAGAAATTAAGTGGTGTATGGCTTTGCTTTGAGTGTAAAGATTTTCATATGAGTTAAAAGTAACCATATACATATTTAAGCAAATATAATGTCAATTGGGATTCTTTTTTACTTGAAAATAAATGAAAAAAAATTATTTTGGTTCTACATGTAGTATATGATCTTGGTACAAAGAGTACCAGCTGATTGGCAGAGGTTCTCAGTAAAGTAAAATATTCTAAATCCATCAGCCCACCATCTCCCTTTGGGTAACTGCCTTCTTGAGAATACAATATATACAATCAAAGCCTGGTTTAAAAAGGAACCAATGCCTACATTTCCAAACATTCAGAAGGAGAGAAGATCCTAATGATCAAAAGTGGTTAATGTTAACTGAATAACAGGGAGACTAACAAAAATCACAAAATTGGTGCTTGCACTTTACAACTGTCACTCCTTCTATGTTGTTGGTTTAAGCATTATCTTTCTCATGGGATTTACAATAAACTTGGAATATGCAAATACCTTATCTCACTTTGGACTAATGTTTATACTTTATTCTTCAGAATAAACTCTTTCTGATAATAACCCTGTAGGAACTCTTGTGACACAAATCATCATAATACCTAAAACTTCTGTATTCAGTTCAGTTCAGTCACTCAGTCATGTCTGACTCTTTGAGACCCCAAGGACTGCAGCATGCCAGGCATCCCTTTTCATCACCAACTCCTGGAGTCTACTCAAACTCATGTCCATCACATCAGTGATGCCAAGCAATCATCTCATTCTCTGTCATTCACTTCTGATGCCGCCTTGAATCTTTCCCAGCATCAGGGACTTTTTCAATGAATCAGTTCTTCACATCAGGTGGCCAAAGTATTGTAATTTCAGCTTCAGTATCCATCTTTCCAAAGAATATTCAGGACTGATCTCCTTTAAGATTGACTAGATTAATCTCCTTGCAGTTCAAGGGACTCTCAAGAGTCTTCTCCAGCACCACAGTTCAAAAACACCAATTCTTCAGCACTCATATGTCTTTTTGGTCCAAATCTCACATCTATACATGACATGCACATCCTGAGGAATGCTAGACTGGATGAAGCACAAGCTGAAATTAGAATTACTGGGAGAAATATCAATAACCTCAGATATGCAGATGACACCACCCTTATGACAGAAAGTGAAGAACTAAAGGGCATCTTGATGAAAGTGAAAGAGAAGAGTGAAAAGTTGACTTAGAGCTCAACATTCAGAAAACTAAGATTATGGCATCCGGTCCCATCACTTCATGGCAAATGGATGGGGAAACAGTGGAAAAAGTGACAGACTATATTCTGGTGGTGCTTCAAAACCACCGCAGATGGTGACTGCAGCCATGAAATTAAAAGACACTTTCTCCTTGGAAGAAAAGCTATGACCAATCTAGACAGCATACTAACAAGCAGAGACATTACTTTGCCAACAAATGTCCATCTAGTCAAGGCTATGGTTTTTCCAGTAGTGATGTATGGATGTGCTCTGCATATAAGTTATATAAGCAGGGTGCCAAAATACAGCCTTGACATGCTCCTTTCCCAATTTGACACCAGTCTGTTGTTCCATGTCTGATTCTAACTGTTGCTTCTTGACCTACATACAGATTTCTCAGGATGTGGGTCAGGTGGTCTGGTATTCCCATCTATTTCAGAATTTTCCACAGTTTATTGTGATCCACACAGTCAAAGGCTTTGACATAGTCAATAAAGCAAAAGTCGATGTTTCCCTGGAACTCCCTTTTTTTTTTTCAGTGATCCAGTAGATGCTAGCACTATGATCTCTGGTTCCTTTGCCTTTTCTAAATCCAGCTTGATCATCTGGAAGCTCACGGTTCATGTACTGTTGAAGCCTGGCTTCTAGAGTTTTGAGCATTAGTTTGCTAGCGTGTGAGATGAGTGCAACTGTGCAATAGTCTGAACATTCTTAGGCATTGCTTTTCTTTGGGATTGGAATAAAAACTGACCTTTTCTAGTCCTGTGGCCACTGCTGAGTTTTGCAAGTTTGCTGGCATATTAACTGCAGTACTTTCACCTCATCATCTTTTAGGATTTGAAAGAGCGCAACTGGAGTTCAATCACCACCACTAGCTTTGTTCATAGTGATTCTTCCTAAATCTCACTTGACTTTGCATTCCAGGGTGTCTGGCTGTAGATGAGGGATCACACCATCATTGTTATCTGATTTGAAGATCTTTTTTGCATATCTCTTCTGTGTATTCTTGCCACCTCTTCTTAATATCTTCTGCTTCTGTTAGGTCCATACCATTTCTGTGCTTTATTGTGCTCATCTTTGCATGAAATATTCCCTTGGTATCTCCAATTTTCTTGAAGAGATCTCTAATCTTTCTCATTCTATTGTTTTCCTCTGTATCTTTGCATTGATCACTGAGGAGGGCTTTCTTATTTCTCCTTGCTGTTGTTTAGAACTCTGCATTCAGATAGGTATATCTTTGCTTTTCTCCTTTGCCTTTCACTTCTCTCAGCTGTTTGTAAGACCTCATCAGACAGTCATTTTTCCTTTTTTCATTTCTTTTTCTTGGGGATGATCTTGATCCTTACCTCCTGTACAATCTCACAAACCTCAGTCCATAGTTCTTCAGGCACTCTGTCTATCAGATCTAATTTTTGAATGTATTTTCACTTCCATTATATAATTGTAACTGATTTGATTTTATTTTCATTTCCATTATATAATTTGTAACTGATACCTGAATGATCTAGTGATTTTCCCTACTTTCTTCAATTTAAGTCTGTATTAGTAAGACTTAAATTCATCATTTGAAAAGGTACATTAATGGGCTAATGATTTAACACCTATTTTAAAAAATAATTCACTTCAAATAATAAACTCTATAATAGCCATGAATAAACTCTATGAATAAATTCTATAATAGTTCTTAGTTTTTTACATTTCTCTAAAATAGATTTTAAATTTCTAATTGAGAGTACTGAGAATGTCCTTGCAAAGTTCAATTGGTTTATTAATGAGAAAAGTGAAAGTAGCTCAGTTACCTCTGACTCTTTGCGACTCCATGGATTATACAGTCCATAGTATTCTCCAGGCCAGAGTACTGCAGTGGATAGCCTTTCCCTTCTCCAGGGTATCTTCCAAACCTAGGGATTGAACCCAGGTCTCTCACATTCCAGGTGGATTCTTTACCAGCTTAACCATAAGGGAAGCCCTTATTATAAAGGGATCTAGGTAAATGTTAGTTTATATTTTTCTCTATGCCTCATTTTTTTAATCTTATTAATAAAACAGTTATACCCATAGTATCCACCTTGTTTTTAAAAGAAAATTAGTGGATAGGCAAAAGTCCCCAAGCAAGATAAGTGTCTGCCTTATATAGCTTACAGACACTATAAAATCATTTGGCACGAGAGCAGCAACAAAATCACAGTTACAAAATACACAGAAGTACATATTTTTTACTTTAGTTTTGATCTTACTAGTGTCAGTCATAGAAACTTTCACCAACTCTGCTCTTTGCTTGCTCTTTGCAGGTAGTGGTACCCTTTGTGTCCATCTATTAATTTTCAGCTTAAATAGAAGAAATTCCTTTGTCCTGAGAACCTTAGCATAAGTGACTGAATGAAGGATACAGAAATACAAAAGGATTTACTTAAGGGTCTAATGAAAGAGAAAAGCTTTTCTAGGAATTTCGGGATAAATTTTTCATTATTTAAGATGAAATATAGAAACATTCGTAAAGGGATTTCAAGAGCTATGTTAATGAAGCAGTTAAAATTTTTATGTCTCCATAGATAAGGAAAATAATGCTCTGATACAGAGAAGAGAGCTTTTTGTTGTGTTGTTTTTTAATGCCATTACACAATCTTTAACAAATTATTCAACTGAACAAGTGAATGACTATAGACAAATAACTGAATGAAGATTAAGCATAGCATGGGAAAAGACTTTAATGGTAATAAAGGATTTTTAAAATATCAAACCATAGGTGAACAAAATGATTTTCTCCTAAACTTGTTTATTTCAAAGACAATGTGTATCAGATATTGTCCACTGTATTCTGAAAAATTTTTTTCCTAATATTGCAAAATGTCTGTTGAGAATGAAGCCACATATGTTGGAGATGTTATTTTTAACTGTGTAATTTATACACTGGAAATTTGACACAAAGGAAAAGATTTTATTGTTGTAGTAGAACATCATTTTGAATGTCAAAAAATCCTCAGAGGACCTGGTAATAAGAGCCACTCAGTACAAAATATTCCATGTACTGTGATATACTGAGAACTATTCACTAATGAGAAGCAGAAAATAGTAAGAAATAAATGTAGGTGCTTAGAACACTTGCCAGAATTGTCAGAGGGATAAAGGGAAACTCTGATCCATATGTTATGGGAAAGAATAACAAAATGTTTGTCAAAAGAGACTTCTATCAGAAATGACTTAAAATATTCATGTACTCTTCATCTAGGTGTTTCAGCAGACTGTTTCACTTTTAAACAACCTCAACATGAGACAAACATTTATGCCAATAAATATCTAGAGCCTGAAATAATCACTTAGCTAGATAGATCAATAAACAGCAATATTAGTTTAAAACAAGGGAAGAAAATATAGTGATTATATATGTTCTACAAATTTGCAAGCTATTTTGTGCTTTAAATGTTATAAGTAAGGATGAATTTAGTGATTATTGAATATATTTATCACAAAATGGATAGTTTATTTCTAGGAAATACTTCTATCATCAATACTCAGTATATGTTAATCTTCTAATTTATAAACATATTTTAATTTATAATTTAAATCCAGGCAAGAATACTGGAGTAGGTAGCCATTCCCTTTTCCAGGGGATCTTCCCAGTCCAGGGATCAAACCCTGGTCTCCTGCATTGCAGGTGGATTCTTTACCATCTGAGCCATCAGGAAGCCCAATATATATATTTGTAATATAAATACATTCTTCTTCTAAACATTTCTGTGAAACTTTACATACTTTCCCTATTAAAAATCCATTAAAATATGTTTTATTCACTTGATATTATTGGTAATGCTTTATGTAGAAATAACTGTGACTTCGTTTTCCTTATGATTTAGAGAAGAAAGTTCAAATTGAAAGGGAAGTTTTTGATTGCATGAAAATAAAGTTTATATGTGGAATAATGAAACTTTAAAACAAAAAATAGTTGTGACCCCACGTGCTATACAGTCCATGGGATTCTCCAGGCCAGAATACTGGAGTGGGTAGCTTTTCCCTTCTCCAGGGTATCTTCCCAACCCAGGAATTGAACCCAGGTCTCCTGCATTGCAGGCGGATTCTTTACCAGCTGAGCCACAAGGGAAGCCACAACAAAAAATAAACAATAGGAAATTCTTACTAATAAATTTTACTAGCCTCTTTGCATTATTGTGATAATATGTAAAATATATTTAAGACATTTTACATTGATGTCTTATACCAGAATAGTGGTAACTACAATAGTATGTAATAAAGAATATAGAGGCACTAGGCTAAGGAGTGTAAATACATATTAATTTGCACAACATAGTATGTCTACAGTTAAGCCCATTTTAGAGACATGGAAACCAAGTTGTAGAAATGATAAAAGAACATAATGTTAATTAACTATAAGTACTGACACAAGGATTTTTAACCAGTATTGCCTGAAACCAAACCCTCTGTTCTTTCCTCACCATACTTCTTCTTCCATGTACTTTTTCATAAGCATTTATGGTTTATCTAGGATGAATCAGGCATCATGTTAGATGCTAAGTACTATGCTAGGTTCTAATAACTAAGGAGGCTGAATGTACACAAAAGGGTATGCACTTTGCCAGGAAAATTGAATTTAAATTCCAGGTCACCCACTATAGCTCAGCTGTTAAAGAATCTGCTTGCAATGCGGGAGACCTGGGTTTGATCCGTGAGTTGGGAAGATCCCCTAGAGAAGGGAACAGCTACCCACTCTAGTATTCTTGCCTGGAGAATTCCATGGACAGAGGAGCCTGATATGCTATAGTCCATGGGGTCACAAAGCGTCAGACACTATGGAGTGACTTTCACTGTCACTCACTGTAAGACCATAGACTGATTATGTAACTTGTTAGGGTGTGGTTCCTCCTCTACAAGTTGTAAACGACTATGGAATCTCCTTCATAGTGTTGTTATGAAGATTAATTGTTATGAACATTAGCACAGTACCAAGACATGATATACACATATACTATGGTATGTGTTATTATTGGCACTTCAAAGAGTTGTATTAAAGGTTAAATGAACTGCCATTATCAAATCTTTGGCACACCAAAAATATTATTTTTATACTTTTCCATCCTACTAGAGAAAGATATAATATATACTCACTGGATCAAGTAATTCTCATTTTCTACAACATTAAAACCACAGGTGATGAATAGGAAATTACAACATAGCTTGTTGAAAACATAATTATTATTGACTAATTGCTTCTGAATCCAGTCTGTTTTGTAGATTAAATAAAATAAGTTAATTGAAGGTTTGTATCCAGGAGTCTTTTCTGCTCATTAAAAAAAAAAAAAACTGTCTTTTTGGCCTCACATATTAAGACCAGACCAAAAAGACTGATATTACTTTATTTGGATTTAACAAATAATATTTTTTGAATGAGCATATGATTCTCTGTTCAAGATCTGAGTTCATGTGTGTGTCCTTTCAAGTTAGGCTAATTTGAGAATATGCTAGGAAGAAGACAGACAAGAAAGAGAAGAGAATAGGCAAAAAATCATTTTGGTTATGGAAACAAATTTTGTCTTTCATTAAAATAAATAAAATTGTTTAGTTCTAGATGTTTTTGGCCTTAGAGTAGTGGGACATCTCAAGAAAAAATGTTTAAAAAAAAAAATTGGGTCTGGTTCTGCCTTTGCTACTAAATGACTGGAAATAAAACTCCTCATTTCTTTAGAATTCTTAGTGTGAATAGTAATAATATCTAAAATATATTGAATACTTACCATTAAGTCATTTAATCTGCCAAGTAGTATCATTCCATATTACCAATTAGGAACCACTGGCACTGTGAATTTTTTTAAATGTCCTGTGTCCAAAGCTACTTTGTACTGGAATCTGGATTAAAATCTAGACAGTATACTACCAGGGCTTCACTGTCAACCAATACAGAGTGTAAAAATGAAAGAATGTAGATTCATGGATCCTCATCCAGCACTAATATTCTTTGTTTATAAGGGTGTGAAAAATGACTTAATGTGAATGTGTATATCAAAAAACTTGGAAATCAAATAGGAAAAAGTATTATACCACAAGGAAACTAAACAAGATGTTACTAAAAGCAAATGGATCAATGAGAAAATCAAAGAGGAAATCAGAAAATACCTTGAAACAAATAACAATAAACCTAATAAAATGTATGAGATGCAGCAAAAGCAGCTCTAAGAGAAAAGTTCATAAAGATATAGGCCTTCCTCAAAAAAATTAAAAATTAACAACATAACCTTCCACATAAAAAATTAGAAAAAGAACAAACAAAATGCAAAATCAACAGAAGGAAAGAAATAAAAAAGATCAGAGAAGAAATAGATAAAGTAGAGAACAACAACAAAACAATGGAAAAGATCAATAAAAGCAAGTGATCTGTTTTTGAAATGATAAACAAAATTAACAAACCTCTAGCCAGGCTTACCAAGAAGAAAAAGGAGAAGACCTAAATAAACAAAATAAGAAATTAAAGAGGAGAAACATGACTGATACCACAGAAATACAAAATACCAAAAGAAAATATGAAGAATTATATGCCAAAATAGACAACCTAGAAGAAACAGACATGTTTCCAGAAACATACAACTTGCCAAAACTGAATTAAGAAGCAAGTAATTTGAATATAGTGATCAATAGAAGTGAAATAGAATATGTAATTTAAAAATTCCTTACAAGTGAAAGTCCAGAGTAGGATGGCTTCACTGGGGAATTCTAGCAAACATACAAAGAAGAACTTATCCATATCCTTATCAAACTATTCCAAAGAACTGAATAGGAAGGAACACTCCCAGCTTCATTTTCTGAGACCATCATCACAATCAAAATCAGACAAGTGAAAGGTTGTGGATGAAATCACAACAAAGACGCCAGGAATCTTGACCTCTGGAAGAGAAGAATTCAATCCGGACCAGGGACAAGGCTTGATCGCTCAGAGCTTTTGTATAATAAAGTTTTATTAAAGCATAAAGGAGATAGAGAAAGCTTCTGACATAGGCATCAGAAGGGGGTAGAAAAAATACCCCCTTGCTAGCATTAGCACTGGAGTTATATACTCACAAATTAATTATTACAGTGAATCAAAAGAATGTCTGGAGATTGTAAAGACCTCACCAGACCCACTCCCATAATTTACATTTTAAGATAACAGGATTAGCCAGAAGGATTTTTTTTTTATACTGTCCTCAAGCAGGATACTTTATTGTTATATAATCCTAAGGAATGTAGAGAGAAAAATTAGTTTGTCCTTTCTTCCTCCTTGAGAATTCCAGACTCCGCTCTCCTTGATGACACCTAGACTTCTTATCAACCTGCCTAGGAGATGACGCTCACAAGGACACTACAAAAAAAAGGAATATTACAAACCAATAATTTTGCTGAATATAGATGCAAAATTCCTCAACAAAATATTAGCAAATGGAATTCCACAATATATATAAAAGATTATACACCATGATCAAGTTGGATTCATTCCAGAGTCACAAGGACAGTTCAACATATGCAAATCAATCAATGTAATACACTACATTAAGAAAAAGAAAAGACAAAAACCACAGAATCATCTCAATAGGCTTTGAAAAAGTATTTGATAAAATCCAATGCCCATTTATGCAAAAAACTCATGCCAAAGTAGGTGTAGAAGGAATATATCTCAATATAATAACCCAGAGATTGAACCTGCATTTACTACTTGACAGGTGAATTCTTTACCATTGATCCAGCATGGAAACCCACTAGTTAGACTGATCATCATCAAAAAATCTACAAATAATAAATGTTGTTGGTAGGAATGTAAATTTATGCAGTCACAATGGAAAACAATATGGAGGTTCCTCAGAAAACTAAAAATAGAGCTACCATTTGATCCTGTAATCCCACTCCTGTGCATATATCCTGAAAACAGGAAAACTCTAATTTGAGAAGATGCATGTACCCCAATGTTCATACCAGCACTATTTACAATAACCAAAATATGGAAACAACCAAAGTGCCCATCAACAGATTGATTTAAGAAAATGTGCTATATGTGTGTGTGTGTACATATATTCTTCACAAGTGATGGAGCAGTGGAGAATCCACTTGCCAATGCAGGAAATGCCAATGATACAGATGCAACCCCTGGGTTTGGAAGATCCTCTGGCGTAGGAAATGACAATCTGCTCTAGTATTTTTGTCTGGAAAATTCTATGGACAGAGGAGCCTGGCAGGCTACTGTCCATGAGGTCACAAAGAGGTGGACTACTGAGCACACACGCACACACATATACATATACACCCACGTATATAATAATGCAATATTACCCAGCCACAGAAAAGAATGAAACATTGCTATTTGCAGCAACATGAAGAGTCCTAGAGAATATCATATTGATATGTAATATCACATATGTGGAATCTAAAAAATAATACAAGTGAATCTATACCCCAAATGGAAACAGACTCATAGACATAGAAAACAAACTTATGCTTACCAAGGGGGAAAGAGAAGTGGTCGGGATAACTTATTTTTATTTATGTATTTATTCATTTTTGGCTGCACTGGGTCTTCATCGCATCTTGGGCTTTTCTCTAGTTGTGGAGAATAGGGACTACTCTCTAGTTGTGGTCTGCTGGCTTCTCATTGCTGTGGCTTCTCTTGCTGCAGCACATGAGATCTAGGGTGCATGGCCTTCAGTGGTTGCAGTGTAGGGCTCAGCAGGCGCAGCTCCCGGGCTCTAGAGCGTAGGCTCAATGGTTGTGGCACACAGGCTTAGTTGCTCCAAGGCATGTGGGTTCTTCCTGGACCAGGGATTGAACCCATGTCTCCTGCATTGGTAGGTGAATTCTTTACCACTGAGCCACTAGAGAAGCCCTAATTTTTTTCATTTTTGGCCACAAGGAGCAGCTCATGGGATCTTAGTTCACAACCAGGGATTGTATCTGGGCCCACGGCAGTGAAAGTACTGAGTATTAATTGCAGGACCACCAAGGAATTGCCAGGAGGGACAAATTATGGGTTTGGGATTAACAGAGACAAACTACTATACTTAGAATAGATAGCAAGAAAAATATACTATATAACCAAGCACAGGGAACTATATCCAAAATCTTATAACAAACTATAATGGAAAACAATATGTGTGTGTGTGTGTGTGTGTGTGTGTGTGTGTGTGTGTGTGTACACACATATAACTGAATCAACTTTGCTATATATCTGAAAATAACACAATATTGTAAATGAACTTCATGTCAGTAAAAATGTTTTTAAATTAAAAATTTTAAAACATCTAAGTTATTTCAGCTCATAATCAAGATACTTCACAAATACAAATTTTATTTTTCAGATATAATAAATGGGAGTAGATCTTTAATTCTTACGAACAATTCCTTTGGGGTATTTTATTATTATTATTTTCAGAGGATATCTCTAAGAATCTTTTACTAAGGGATATTTTAACTCTTCTAATAGATTTTCATAGGGATAGGGTTTATTTTCCTGTAGAATTTTGCTTCTTTAATGTTAATATGCCTTGTTATAGATTTTAAATCTTTTACATTATTAATTTCTGGTCATAGTTACAGGACTGAGGGGAAAATGCAATCCCTAGTAGTATGGTTTAGTAGCATCTGGAAGACAATATTAACACAGGTATATTATATGCACATATATGCACATGCACATGCGTGTACACACATACCCAAACACACTCACTCACTACTGGTAGATAAATCAATCCAGAATTTCAGATGCCTATTCATCATCGTTGACAATTTAGGCCAGATTCCTGAGAACTGGGAGTGAGCTAGAAGATAGGGTGTCATTTTAACCTTCACTCATTTTCACTTTTATTGTTTAATTCATAACACATGTAAATGAAACCTGTATTTGAAAAGGAAAGAAAAGAGGTAGCCTAGTCCCTCCCTGTAGATGCATGCAAACCTCTTCAAACCAATTATTAATAAATGTTAACAGAATTGTTAATTATCCTGGGGTCACAGCCTTTTGTAAAGCCTTCCAGAGTAGAAAGGGGGTGTGGCTTAGCTCACAGCAGGTTAAAAGAGCCCTCTAATTGACAAATTTTATGCTTAGCAGTTGGGTTGGTGAGAGGTTAAATCACATTTACTCTCCTTCCACAGAAGAACATGGGTGGATTATTACATATATCTTTCCTTCACTGATGAGACAAATATCTATTGACCCTCTGATTTAGGCTTCAGAGATCCATGGTAAACAAAACAGGCAGCCATTGTCCCCCGAAGCTTAGATTCTGTCTTTATGAGAAAACATTGTCACTTGCCAGTTTACAAGTAAGAGAAATCTATTGTAGGATATGTTGGAAAATTCTAAGTCTAAAGACTTTCAAAGAAAGCTTAGGCTGCCTTATTTCCTAATTCTGAACATCTGGAAGGAAAAAGTGCTATACATTCACTCAAGCTCACAAAAGATGAACAAACTCCTCCTAATTCCAGCCCCATGCCACCAATAAACACCAGCATCCCCCAGATGCATCACGCATTCCAAGACTTCTTTTCCTCTTAGATTATGTTAGTGCTTTTCTGACTATGGAAAGATGCAAGAATCCAGGTTCATAAGCATTTTTCCTGAAATATATCTAACTAGCTAAGGGCCAGTTTTGCCTGTTTCTCAAAGCACCTCTACCACCTTCCTATTACCACTCTCAACTGAAAGAAAAATGCACAACTTTAGTGCATTTTTATTTGAAAACTTCCTGAGGACAATCACCTCTAAGTTAGTTCTGGGAAACTGGTCCAAAGAGGTAGGGCGGGAGGCCAGTACATATGGTGATTTTGGCTAAGGGGTACATGCAAGCCAACATACATCTTGGTAGAAGATTACTCCTAGTCACGAGTAATAGATATCTCAGTTTATTTTCGTGCTTTTCTAACTATGGAAAAATGCAGGAATCCAGGTCCATAAACATTTTTCCTGAAATATATCTAACTATATAAGAGCCAGGTTTACTTGTTTCTCAAAGCACAGAGTGCTTCATGATGTTCTTTGTCATGAATTCCCTCCAGAACGTACTGTAGGTCAGCAATTATAGTGGCTAATAACTTAATCTGTGCAGAACCAGTTCACGACATGACTATCACAAAATATAACATGGATTACACTGGAACATATACTTTCTCATAGAATCAGTTAAGAATTATTCTTATAAAAAATTGAAGCACCGTTATTTATCTTTCTTGTTTATTTTTGTGGTTTGCCATTCAGAACCCTACAAATCCTGACTGTGCAGTAGGTAAACTTGGGGATTTCATTCTCTAGTTCTGCTGTGTATAAGCTAAGTGAACTTAGGAAAATTATTTCACCTCCTAAAAGAACTACAAGTGATAATAATCTATTTTTTCCTGGTTATTAATCTGTATATTAGGAATGTTTATCCAATCCTTTAGAATGTAGTTCTCCTAGCTTTGTATTTAGCAGCTCCCTTCTTGTTTTTTTGGATTTGTACAACCCTCTGCTGTTTTGTCACTAAGTTGTGTCCTACTATTTGTGACCCCATGGACTGTAGCCCGCCAAGCTCCTCTGTTCATAGAATTCTCCAGGCAAGAATACTGGAGTGGGTTGCCTTTTCCTTCTCCAGAGGATCTTCCTGACCCAGGGATTGAATCCAGCATTCCTGCATTGCAGGCAAATTCTTTACCACCCACGACCATCAGAGAAGCTGTGTCTTTCAATAAATAATTCATCAAATATAGGTTATCAAATTGTAGGTTTGGTGTTGCTCATATCTTTGTTATTTTTTAGTGTACACAAGAACAGTAGTGATATCCTTCTTTCATTTCTGATATTAATAACGTGTTTCTTCTTTCTCTCTCTCTCTTTTTTGCTGTTAGCCTGGCTAGAGGCTTATCAATTTTACAGATTGTTTTCAAAGAACCGGCTTTTGCTTTGGCTGATTTTCTTTGTTGGTTTCCTGTTTTTAATCTCATTCATTTCTGCTCTAATTTTTATTATGTCTTCTCTTCTGCTTACTTTGGATTTAATTTGCTCTTCTCTTCCTGGCTTCTATAGGTGAAAGCTTAGATTATTGATATTATTAGATCTTTACTTTTTTCTACATAATGGATTTGATGCTATACATTTCCATCTAAGCATTGATTTGTTGCATCCCACAAATTTTGATAAATTTTATTTTCATTTGGTTCAAAATAACATCTTTATCTTGAGTTTCCTTCTTTGTCAATATCGATATTTAGAACTCTTTAATTTTCAAGTATGTTGGAATTTTCCATTTGTCTCTCTGTTATTCATGTCTATTCAGTTCTATTGTGGTCTGAGATCAGGTAATGTATCATCTTTATTCTTTCAAATTTGTTGACTTGTGTTCTGTGACCCAGAATGTGGTCTATGTTGGTAAGCATTCCATATGAGCTTGAGAAGAATATGTAATCCACCATTCTTGGATAAAACTGCTGATAGAAATCAATTATATCCAACTTATTATTGGTGTCATTGAGTTCAACTATGTCCTAAGTGATTTATCTGCTGCTGATCTGTCCATTTCTGATAGAGGAGTGTTAAAGTCTCCAACTATAGTAGTAGATTCATTTATTTCTCCTTGTGATTTTATCAGCTTTTGTTGGAATGTGTTGATTTTGTTATTAGACACATAGACCTTCAAGATTGTACACGTTTTGTTGGAGAATTGATCCCTTTATGATTATGTAATGTTCCTCCTTATTCTTGATAAGTTCCTTTGCTCTGAGGTCTGCTCTGTCTAAAAATAACATATGTATTGATACTTCCCATTCCTTTTGATTAGTGCTAACATATATTTCTGCATTCTTTTATTGCATCTTCATACTTAAAGAAGGTTTTTTGTTGATAGCATGTAGTTGGTCTTGTTTTTTGATCTACTTTGACAATTCCAGTCTTTCAGTTGGTGCATTTAGACTATCAAAGTTTAAAGTGATTATTGATACAGTTGGATTAATGTCTACTATTTTTGTTACTGTTTTCCATTTGTTGCCTTGTTTTTTTTGTTTTTTGTTTTGTTTTTTTTTTTAATTTCTCTCTTGTTTTCTGTCTTTGTGGTTTCAATTGAGAATTTTAAGTGATTTCAGTCTCTTGTGGGGTTACTGCTCCTTTCTCCTGGATCCTGATATGGCCAAGGTTTTGTGTGTGCCCTCCAAGAGTCTCTGTTTCTTGCAGTCCTGTGGGAGCTCTGTAATCAAATCCTGCTGACCTGCAAAGTCAGATTCCCTAGGGATTCCCAGTCCCTTTGGCAGATCCCCAGGTTAGGAAGTCTGATGTGCGGCCTAGGTCCTTCTCAACGGTGTGAGAACTTCCTTGGTATAATTGTTCGCCAGTTTGTGATTGCCACCGGCTTGTCTATGGTAGGGTTATAGGCTCTATGGTAGGGCTAATGGCAACATCATCCAAGAGGAATTATGCCACACCTCCCAGGACTGCTGCTGCCAGTGCCCCTGTCCCTGAAGCAGGCCACTGCTGACCCATGCCTCTGCAGGAAACCTTCACTCACAAACAGGTCTGGTTCAGTCTCTTGTGGGGACCACTTCTCCTTTCCTCTGCATTTTAGCGTGCACAAGGCTTTGTTTGTGCTCCCCAAGAGTCTCTGGCTGGTATGAGGTTTGATTTTAAGGTGATTTCACCCCACCTACCACCTCACTGCAGCTTCTCCTTTGTCCTTGAATATAGGATATCTTTCTTTGATGGGGTCCAAGATCCTCCTGTTGAGGATTGTTCAGCAGCTAGTTGCAATTTCAGTGTTCTCACAGGATTAGATGAACACATGTCCTTCCACACTGCCATCTTACCTCCACAAGGAAAAAAAATGGATACAGTGACAGATTTTATTTTCTTGGGTTCCAAAATAACTGTGGATGGTGAATGCAGCCATGAAATTAAAAGAGGCTTGCTCCTTGCAAGAAAAGCTATGACAAACCTAGTTCAGTTCAGTCCAGTTGCTCAGTCATGTTCGACTCTTTTTGACCCCATGAGCTGCAGCACGCCAGGCCTCCCTGTCCAAAATCAACTTCCAGAGCCCAACCAAACTCACGTCCATTGAGTCAGTGATGCCATCCGACTATCTCATTCTCTGTCATCCCCTTCTCCTCCGGCCCTCAATCTTACCCAGCATCAAGGTCTTTTCCAATGAGTTAGCTCTTTGCACCTAGATAGTGTATTAAAAAGCAGAGACATTACTTTGATGACAAATATCTGTATAGTCAAAGCTATGTTTTTTCCAGTAGTCATGCATGGATGTAAGAGTTGACCATAAAAAAGGCTGACCATGAAACAATTGATGCTTTTGGACTGTGGATTTGGAGAAGACTCTTGAGAATCCCTTGGACTGCAAGGGAATCAAACCAGTCAATCCTAAAGGAAATCAACCCTGAATATTCATTGGAAGGACTGATGCCCAAACTGAAACTCCAATACTTTGGCCACCTGATGCAAAGAGCTGACTCATTGGCAAAGATTCTGATGCTGGGAAAGCTTGAGGCCAGGAGGATAATGAAGTGACAGAGAATGAGGTGGTTGGATGGCATCACCAACTCAATGGACATGAGTTTCAGCAAACTCACTAAATTAGAATAGATATTTCTCCACATGCAGTTTTTAGCTCACATATACAAATAATAAAGAAGTAAATTTGACAGAAGAAATAGTTATGATACTCCAATAATAATAATGATTAAAAAAAGACTACACCCAAACAAGTAAAATTGAAAAAACCATCAAATTGGAGGAATACTAGTTGCCAGTTCCTATCTAACTATGCTAACTTGAAAGCATTAAGTTCAGAGCCAGATATTAAAAAGGCACAAAATAAATCATTTTCTTGAATAGGATGAAAAGCTATAACCTA
Source organism: Antilocapra americana (assembly GCA_007570785.1). Classification (NCBI taxonomy): domain Eukaryota; kingdom Metazoa; phylum Chordata; class Mammalia; order Artiodactyla; family Antilocapridae; genus Antilocapra; species Antilocapra americana. The sequence continues at coordinate 3,970,798 of ML664170.1, read as the reverse complement.
AGATATTTCTTGGGACTACTGTGAGGGACAGCTCCCAAATTCTAAAATCAGACATTGAGCTATTTGAGGAGATATTTCGGCATGAGGTTTGTAGGTTCTGGTTTACATTTTCCAGACTCCAATTTCAGAATTCTCTTCAACTTCATTTTGATTCTTTACAACTAAATAATCACCAAATCCTTTTAATGGAGTCTTCCCATTGACTTTTGATTTTCACAGCATGAATAGTTCTTTTAAAACACAAAAGTTGTCATATCATGATGCTGAGATATTTCATCAGCTGTGTCCAGTCTGTTAATGATGCTATCAAAGACCTTAATTTCTGCTACAGGATTTTTTTTTTTACCTGTAGTATTCTTTTCCATTCTTTCTTAGAATTTCCTTGTCTCTACTCTCATTCTTATCTATCCTTTCATTGTGTCTACTTTATCCATGTGACTGTTGTACAGTATTAATTATAGTTGTTTTAAGTTTCTGGTCTGATAATTCCAACATCCATGCCATATCTGAGTCTGATTCTGATGCTTTCTCTGTTTCTTCAAACTGCACTTTTTACCTTTTATATGCTCTGTAATTTTTTCTTATTAGCCAGATATGATATACTGGGTAAAAGAAACTGGTGCAAATGGACCTTTTTTTTTTTTTTTTTGACTACATGGCTTGTGGCTTCTTAGTTCCCCAGCCAGGAATTGAACCCAGGCCCTTGGTCATGAAAGCATAGAATCTTAACCACTGGACCACCAGAGAATTTCCAATAATCCCTTAGTAATGTAGTAGCAAAATGTGAGGGAAAGGAAAGTGTTCTATAGTCCTATGATTAGGCCTCAGTCCTTCGGTCAGCTTGAGATTCTCCTTTTCCCCTCTCTGTGGTGGAACAGGACGACTCAGGTGGGCTGAAGCTGTGTATTTCCCTTTGCTTAGTTGGTTGGGCTCTGATAAAATCCCAATTGCATAGCCTCTGGTAAAATAGTTTCTCTTGAGCAAGTGTAGGCCTTGTTAAGAAGAAAAGAGTGCTCTGACATATTTCAAAATGGTTCTGTTTCCCACTCTTCTACAGGGGAATTTTTCTCTAATACTCACTGTGAGAACCTGGTACGTTCTCCTGGAGGTAAAACTTACAAAAGTGTGTTGTTTCCCATTGACTGAGTCTCCTTAGAGGTTTTACCTCTAGACTTGTTTAGAGTGAGCCTCCACAGTTCATCACCATTCACATTTTCCTACCTAGCACTGGTTTCCACTGAGGTTTCTGCTCCTATGTTTTGTTCTAATTCGATGTGATTTTCTGTATCTTCCTGCCTGCTTTTCTTATTACAGGGGCAGTGGTTTGCTCTGTGACATCACTTCTCTGACAGATCCAAGAAGAGTTTTGATTTTTCACTTTGGTCAGCTTTTTACTTGCTTTTTAAGAACAGAGTGAAAATTTCCAAGTTCTCTACATGTTAGACTGGAATTTCTTCTGTGGTTTTTACTGTGTGGTTTTACTGTCAAAATTTCCCACTTACATGTACTCTACACACTCTCCAGATTGACCCAGAACTGCCATTGCCACTTCTACTATTGAGAAAACAATTTTTTAAAAAAACATTTTTTGAGGCTTATAGATGCATATTTACATAAGTTTATTTTTTGTTTATTTTTTATTCATGTATTTATTTTAGTTGGAGGCTAATTACTTTATAATATTGTAGTGGTTTTTGCCATACATTGATATGAATCAGCCATGGGTTTACATGTGTTCCCCATCCTGAACCCCCCTCCCACCTCCCTCCCCATCCCATCCCTCTGGGTTATCCCAGTATACCAGCCCTGAAAAATCTGAACATGCTGTTTCTCTGGTTCTATTAAATAGAAACACTATTACTAATGGGAAATGCTGCAAATACAGCATCTTTTCTTTCACAAAGGGTTATAAATGTGAGAAAAATATGTGCATGTAAAAACCATTTCTTCTTGTTCCTAGGCGCTATATACTTTTCACCTCTTTAAATTCTAAACCCACCTATATGTAAGCACCATGAGAAGCTTTACTCTCAGTTCTGTTTGAAAGCAGTTTGTTAAGCAGAGGAAAACAGAACCGTAAAATTAAAACTTCGGACATGATACTGCTACCTAACCAAACTTGGGTCTGCTCACCCACATGCAGTAAGGCCAATCTACTGAAGCCGGGCTGTGGTGAAGGAAAGTGCAGCATTGATCAGCACACACCAAGCAAGGAGTCTGGGACAGCTAAAGCTCCCAGACTCCCCAGTGGGTTTCAGGAATGCATTTTTTAAAAGACAGGTGAGGGAGGAGGGTCACAGGATATGGGATCAGCTCATAACAGTTCTCTGATTGGTTGATGGTGAGCTGACCAGGTGGTGTCACAAGGGTTAACATGATGAATCTTTAAGCTCTAATAAGTCTGGGGACTATATGCCCAAGGCCATCAAGTAGCTAAAGTCTTGCATTTGGTGAGGGTCTTTAAGACATCTTTAGCATTTTTAAAACATCTCAGGAAATGTGTATCACATCCTGTTACCTTAGCATTTCATGCTTGAGAGAAGAGCTAAAGCAGGGGATATATAGGAGGGGTCTGTTTCAGGAAGGCCCCATGGGGTCCTGCTCAGTTACAATGCTGGAGGTACATAGAATTTTGCACATGCAGAATATTAATATATTTAAATTTAATTAAGCGTGTCAATGAGAGTAATTTTATAGCTTCATGATATCTAATTTCAGTGACTTTAGCAAAGCAGATTTGTCTCTTATTATTTCTGTCCATTTTGTGTGCATGTGTGTTTGTAGTTTAATAGTCCTATACATAAAGATCATCTTAATCTATTTTAAAATATTCAGACACCTGCAATAACATATAGTCATAAAGCTCTTTTATCATCAAGTTATTCATCCCTCAGCTTGTCTTCATTACAGGTCTATTGGAAGATTTCCACCCTAGCCCTATTCTCTCAGCAGTTAATTAAAATATTCTTGCTATTGAAATGCATTGTATAGTCTCTATGAATTAGAGGATGTCAAATATTGTAGTTTGCTTAGAGTAGCTAGAATTCGATTGTTTTTTTTTAATACCTATTATTTCATACTTGCTGTGATTTAAAAAAATTGCTGATGTATCAATTAATGCAAATTGTATAAAGGCTTCTATAATTTAGGCTTAAAATGCCAGATCCAGCTTTGTATTTTCATGAGCTGCAACTTAAAATATGGGGTTCAATTTTCATTTACCTAATGTTCCCCAGTAATAAAGACGTGTCTATTAAGGACATCTGTTACAATTTGGTAACCTCTAATTTTAATGGGAAATAGTAGAGTTCATGTCTATAAGATTAGAGGTTATGGACTAGGTCTTTACACTGGTTTGGCGTCCTTGATATAATGTTCTGCCAGCCAACCTAATATATTCACAAAGGGTTCAAAGTCTTGGTTCTGCAGGCCAAAAAAAGAGAAAGAAAGAAAGAAAGAAAAAAACAACTTTTCTATCTTGTCACTTTGCACAGTGCCTTGTTGAAAATCTGTCACCACCTGCTAAAAAATAATTTCTCTTTTTTAAAAGCACATGAAGAGAAAAGAATCCAGTGCATAATTGCACAGTAAAATATACTTTACCAACTGGCTAGGAGGGGAAGAAAGGAGAAGAGAAAAGGCTAGAGCAGGAAATCTTTAAAGCTCTGCATGTTTCCCAAGGCACCAGTGGAGCCCATGAACTCTCACTTATGTTCAGATTTTAGATATTTTTTTCTAGGCAGGGCAAGGGTGATGGGGTGAGGAGGGGACCAAACCTTTCTCTCCTCTTTCATCTCTTGAACTGACAACCTATAGATCATAAAGAGAATGCATCTGAGAAAACAATTATATCTGTCAGCATCAGCAATTGTAACAATGAAATTCTATTTTTCTCTTTTTCAAGCCTAACTTAAGCATTCTCTTTGAATCCAAGTCCTTAATGGCATTTATGACTCTCACGGGTATTTATTTTAGCTGAATATCTTGCATTTGCTATGCCAAGAACAATCTCGAATAAAAAGATTCCTGTCACTTTATTCAGGCTTCAACAAAAAGCAACCAAGCCAGTAAATCACTAAATGGAACTACCAACTTCCTATGACATGCATGAATAATGCCTTAGCAGTCTGCTCACCAGAAAGATTAGAATGGGAGTGAACACAGCCTGTATAAGTATGTATGCCTAGACAAGCTGAGCCCAGAACTCTATCAAAATCAATTTCTCCCATTTGACATCTGAGTATTTTGAAATGTTCTAACAAGAAGCAATAGAATTAAATTTCTTTCCAATTTGCTTTCAACAAAGAAGAAGAAGTATGATAACCAAACTTACCAGGTTTTACTCATTGCTGAAAGTCCAGTGCTAACTTGAGGCCACTTTGAGGGGAGAAAGATGAAGGCAGACATTGGTCGTAAACACTAAAACTGACAAAAATTGAAATACTATTTTTTTTTCCCTTAAGTTGGTTAAAATTGGAAATGACCTTGATGCAGGATCTTGATCTTGACTTTGATCTTGTACTTATTACCCTAAGTCAGATTATGGTAAAATTATAAACTTTTCAACATGTATAGCAGGTTGATGAATATATTTTATTATGGTCAGTCCTCAAATAGCTGTCCTTACTTACAGCTTTATTTGTCAAAACTGTAAGAAAATCCAGTGTACATATTCCTCTGACTATGTACTTTACTCCCCCATGGAAGGAAATGGAAAGATATTCAAAGGTGTTGCTTTCCCCTTTTAGTCACACTGTGTTTTAGTTGCCTTCTCTCTTTAAACATAGTGTGGGTGTGTGCTGAGTCGTTTCAGTCCTGCCCAACTCTTTGCAACCCTATGGACTGTAGCATGCCAGGCTCCTCTGTCCATGGGATTCTCCAGGCAGAATACTGGAGTGGGTTGCCTTGCCCTCCTCCAGGGGATCTCCCTGGCTCACAGATTGAGCCCTCCTCCTATGTCTTTTGCATCACAAGCAGATTATTTACCACTGAGGCACCCACAAAGCCTTTAAATATAATAAACGAGTTAAATCATTACATGCTGTCACAAAGTGTATAGATGACCACCTTTCATATTTCCAAGTGGATGTCCTACTTTATGCTTTATCTTCCTAAAAAAAATTATGTTAAATTGTTTATGTCCTCCAAAATGACTAAGAAACTTTCATATTCTAGAGAAGAAATAAGATGAAATTATTTATGGCCTACCTAATCAAACACAGTTCTATTCAGTTTTCAAGTAAGCTCAATTGCCATAAAGTATTTTTAAGCCTTAAATAACTGTGTGTTTTCCTGAGTTTATTTCAAAATGGTTTAACAGGAGTAATAACTAGAATCTTCATATATTATTAATCAAGATTCTTTTCTTGGATGTTTGAAAGACTTGACTTTTTTTTTTTTCTTTTATTTGAGAACTTAAAAATAAATAAGAAAGCTGGGACATTATTTTCAGGCTCCTGTGACTCTTTTGGTGATTTATAGATTAATCAATCATCAGTGGGATTAAAGGCCATTTACACTAAACAAATTGCTTATGGCTGCAGCAAATTGTGTTTTGAGATTTAGTGATAGGGCCTATAAATTGCCAGTGATGTTATTAGACATATAAATCAGAGAGTTACTGAAAATTGATTAGTTGATTCCAATTTTTCTGAATACGTTGTTACTCTAGCTTATTATTTTTCTTTCCCAGGTCAAAACAGTTCAACTCTAAAGTAAGTGAAGGAATGTGAATTTCTAGAACTAAGGCTAATAATCAGGGGTTTTTATTTTTGCCGTTACATTTTTATAAGATGTTCTTATAGACCAACAAAACTAGATTTTTGCCTTTATGTGAAGACTTCAATGTGGTTTTTTTTTAATTCATTATCTGAGTATAATTATCCTAGCTATGAAAAATAGTATAGTTTAATTAAATAATTGTAAAGCCTTCTGTTTAAGGATGGAATTGCATTATAAGAAACCCATAACAAACACAGGTTTCCTCCTCCTTTAGCACTTTCCTAAGATCCCAATTTTATAACCCACTTTTAAGAATAAAGAAATCACACAAAAAAGGGAAGCATGTACTATGCATATTTCTGTTGTTGTGAAGACCTTTATGATATTCAGCCATCATGAAATGATAGAACATTCACTTTTTTAAGCAAGCACAAATTATTTGCTGTCTGGGTGAGTGATTGATTTAGGGGATTTAGTCTGTATACAGACTTTGAGTTCTGAATTAGTATGCTAGCTTGTCTGACACGTCTCTCTTCTTATAGTAATATAACCCATGTGAAATTACTAGAATATTCTTACATACGACCTTCATTATATTATTGCCCTGCTAGAAAATTTCAATGTCTTCTCAATTATCTGCAATATAACATTTAAAATCTCCATTTTCTGAAACTATTCTTTACAAACTCTATCAGAATCAGAGAAAATGTACTTTGAAGAACAGAAAAGTGTCACAACCATATAACTAGCTAGCAATCTATAATAAACAATTATCAAATAATTGAATTAATCTAAAACCAAGTATGCTTGCAAATTACAAATAAATTTCAAATATATTATAAAACATCCCATTCTCATCAACTCCAAAAATTCAAACAGGGGGATGATAAAACGAAAAAGGGTGCTCCTCTTCTCTGATAACCCAGCACTGAGCCAAACTGCTGGGCAGTGCATATGTACAAGTTAAGGTGAGAATTGTTGGATTTAGAGTAACCTGAGTTCAAATTTTATCTCTTATGAACTAGCTACATTGTGATGGAAAACATTATTTGTTATCTGATGCATCTAATAATTTGTAGCTTGAACTTTGCAAAAGACTGATGTAAAATCACAGCTTGGTCCCTTAATCTCCAAATATATCAAGAGCTCATGCTCCCAAAGGAATATACAATTTTTGAGCTAAGATGTAAAGCGGAAGGCTGGTAGTGTTTATTATATACTCACTCTGTGTTTAATCATCATAAATGTCATGACTTATGCTTAAACATGCAAGCTGAAGTTTCAAACAGAAATACATATTCAGTTAATTCTGTCACAAATATAAATATTAGAGAGCTATTTTAACATCCAGGAAAAAAAGGGATTTTCAATTATTCTTGTATTTTTGTTTTGACTTTTAGTGTTAGCTTTTACAAGAACTTTAATTAATCTGATCTATACCCTTTCAGCACATAGAAGTGTGCAAAGGGAATATCCAACTGTATGTATCTGAAAAGATTTCTAAAATAAACATTAATATTCATGTTTTACCTTTCTGTCATTTGGTTGTAGAGTAACATTCAATTTATGTACAAGACTTTAAGATGCTGGAGGTGGTAGATTTCTTTTCTTTCTTTTTGTCTTTTTTATTCAACTATGCTGTGAGTGATTTCCTCTGAACAAAATGTTTTTCAAAGTTCTGTTATGGTTAAAATGTAAAAAATATTGGTAAATGTTCTGAGGGTTTCACTAAACCACAAACCTTTCTGCAGGTTTTCTTTCTTTCTTTTTTTTTTTTTAATTTTTAAATCTATATTAAGTTCCCCATGGGTACACTGCTTCATATGAACTGTTTTACCAATGAAATAAAACAGCCCTTTGGTTCAAAGAAATAAAAAGAAGTTGTTATTCTTAGAATTACACCAATATTTGCCTTGGTTATATTATAATAAAATTTCTTTTATAGAAACCAGCTGAGGGGAAAAAATCTCTCAAAATTGTAACAAAGAAATCCCTCTGAACTATATACTTTTAAAGATATCTGTACATTTAAGGAGATGTGCACTCAGAATAATCTCAACAATTCCAGCTGTAATAAGTTAGATTAGTGTCTTCTGCCTGTCAGTTATTTTCCTTTCTGTTCCTTGAATTTGAATAGTTTTCTGAGTAAGGAGTTGATATTTTGGGGCACTATAAAATATGTCAAAGCCAGACATAGTTATTAGCACTGGGAGACCAAGGGTGTGAAAGAATTATAGAAGCCTTCCTGAGACTTGAACAACCAAAGCTGATTTTGGACTCTGTTACTCACACCTGACTAGGATTAATAAAGACTCAACATACAAGTGATGTGTGGGTACCACATTAAGGTGGTCAAGTCACATATACAGAGGCCAGTCTTCCTTACAAGACTCATTAAATGTGCCATAGTGAACACTGAAGGAAAGACCTTTGCAGTTTCTACAACACATTAAGGTGTTATTAATTTTTAGTCTATTTTCCCCACCCCATGCTCATCCCCCTAAAAAAACTCTTGCTTGATTTAACATTGTTGGAATGGCTCTCAGAGGGTGTCACGGGAATATATAAGACAGACCATCAAAAATGGTTTGACAAGGCAGTCTGTAATTCTGCAGAAGGATGTGCTGCAAAGGTCTGGGATTAAGCACACCGAGTGGTAAGTGAAGTTGGTTTTTAGCCCTAAGATGCAGGTTCCCTCCTCTGACTCCTCATAGGTTGAGGACCACAGAGTTACAATCATTCCTGGATGTCACCTAAGTTTTTATTGGACAATTGGTCTCCATGAAGGCCAGGAGTAGTATTCGTAAGTTTCTGATAGGAGGATTCATGTTAACTATTTCCCCCATCCTTTTAGTTTTTTGTGCATGTCCAACAAAAAGGACTCAAAACTAGCCCACCAAAATCGTCTTATGAGGAAGGAGAATGAGGAAAAGAAAAGAACAAAGGCAACTAGCCACCATTTTAGGAATCGTATTCACATTCTGGTTATATACCTTTTTGTTCTACTATTCTAGGAATGAATCACTTTTTTATTTCTTATAACCTCTTCTTTGGTAGAAAATATCATATCTTTCTTACAATGTTCCTTTATATCTTTGTATTTTCCTATTTCTGAACCAGTCCCCACTTGATTTTCTACTTGATATTAAGGTAGAGTTTAGAGTGAGTAAAATTTATAATATCAACTCTGTAAAACAAGACAGGCACCAGATATTTAGCTCTTGAATTATCACACTGATCTGAAGTCAGCTCATTAATCTTCTATTTTCACCCCAAGATTCCAAATCGACACACTTATGCAATTTAGCAGTTACAGAAATGATTAATAGGTTTCTTTGGTGCTAACCTAATTGCTGTCACACTAAAGACAAGAACATTACAAAAGATAAAGCACTGAAACCAGAATTACCTCCCTTCTAGGTAGCAATCAGCTGTTAAAGACAATTCTTGAACTCCTTTGAGCAATAAACAAATTGCTGTTGCCAAGTATGGTTTTTGCCTTGCTGGATTCAACCAGAAGAGAGTCTCATTAACATATCCTCATGCCATCTCACTGTTATCTATCTTATCTGTCGAGGGAGTGTGTAATTTCCCTGGTTCTGTCTCACAACAAAAATTTGAAGTAACAGACAAACCAGTGCTACAGCCCCTGGGTGGACCAGTGTTACAGCTCCATATTACAGCTCAGTTTTGTTTAGAAAGTAAAGGAAAATACATCCTCCAGGTGTGAGGGTATCCCAACCCAAGAGACGTTAAGAGAAGAGAGGCCCCCAGTCCAATTTTAACTTATCCTTTTATATGTTTTTTCTCCTCCCGCTGCACCTGCCCTATGTAAATTGGGCTAGCCAGGAGTGCTGTTCAATTTACCTGAGGTCCTCACTCCAGTCCAGTCCTGGAACCTTCCTTTATTCTATTTTTGCAGGCTTTTCCCTTCCTTGTCTTTTAGCCACCGCCATTCTGGACTCCTTTTTCCTATTCTAACTACCTAACATATCTACAGTTTCTGTTATCAAGTTTCTCTGGAAAGAAAGTTTTTTAAAAAAAATCTAAATAATATTTATATATTTTACCTCTACAGTGTCATATTTTCACATGAGCCATAGTCTTGAATTTTTGTTTAATGTACATTAAATGAATATGTAGATGTATTTAACAAATAAGAAGTGGAGAGGGTGAGAGGCAACACTTCAAAAAATCCATATATTGGTTTTACTTGTGCTGAATAGGATAGTAGAAATGCTATCCTCAAATATGCCATTTTGATATAAGAATTATTCTGAGCTGAGGGCAATTGAGACGAATAAGATATAAGAAAATATTTCTGCCTTCTATTTGCTTAAAAGGACCACATAACACTGTAAAGGGGTTCCTCCTCTTTTCTTTGTCAAGAAGGACAAAAGTTAATCATTGGAGATAACCTTAGATTTCTATCAGCCCAAAGACAGCACCAGAAAATGTACAAAGTAAACTTTGCTATCTAAACCTTATCTTCCTTATTTCCATATATTTGCCTTCCACAATTTGTCTTTTGCCCTTTATCTTGTCACTACACTAAAAGTGTGTTGTTCTTTTGCTAAAGCTGCTATATAAGCCCAAGTTCTAACAACCACTTTGAGTTACTCATCACTGATTACTCTCAAATGTATTTGAAATGCACGTTAATAAACTTTTGTTTTTCTCTTATTAAATCTGTCTTTTGTTAGTCTAATGTACAGGGAACCAGACAATGAACATAAGATAAGTAGAGGGGAAGAACTTTTTTCCCCTAACCTACAGTGCCATCTACATATTTTCAAGAAAAATTATTTTTTATCAAAGTATTCAGAATATTGTTTTCATTTTTCCATTTGGCTTTCTCTATTTAGATGACCTAAACACAAAATGTCCCTTGGATTATAAAGTACCAATATATATATATATATATATATATATATATATATATATACTATAAAATGAATTATCAAATATCTTACTTTATCAAGTGTTTTTAAAAAATTTGTTTTATAAAATTTTCACATCTAGTTGAAATGTAGCTTTTAATCCCTTAAGTGAACATGAGTTGGCAACTTCTAGAACAAACTGAAGTCTCCTCTTAGGCTGTCTCTCTTTATCAAAACCAAGTTCATAAGTAGATGGTCATATTTTATATTTAAGTCCTCAAACAGCAGTGATAGAAACATTCACTTCTAAATTGAAATAATGTGTATGTGTCGACACTATTGGCTACATATTCATTTCTATCATCTTAATATAATCTGTAGTACCTGTAATTTCCTTCTAAAATAGAGTTTGTCAGTTAAAAGAAAAATATTTTCTCTCTTTTTGTACTTTGTGATTCTAATACTTTACTAAGCTGTTTAAAAAAAGACATTCTAGCCTTCTTTAGGTTCTCTACTTGGTGGCATTGCCACCACTGAGTTTTTATTATGTAAATTATTGCAATCTGGTTAGCTCCTTCCGTCTTTTTTTCTTAACAAAAAGGGGTCTGCAAGTGCTAATCAAAATGCTGCAATTTACATATTAATGAAGTTTTTATAATGACATTTTCTTCATACACAGAGTGAGCAAAGGGGAAACTTTTATCTTTTTTTTTAAGAAAGCAACTGCTAAATTTTGATCTTATGAAGTATCTTTGAAACTTTCCAAAGTTGGTTAGAATAGCATTTATGTAGTTTAATCAGATACAGAATGAAAGTGCAAGGAATGAGCTTCACACTTGTGATCTCTATAAGGAATACTTACTTGTATACATTCATGCACTTGCAATTACACAAAATGCTAAGGATATGTTTGGCACTGAGGATGCTGTGCACAATCAAGTCGTAATCATTTTCAGGAATGGAAAAACATTCCACTAAAAATGAGGAGAAACAAGCAGTGTTCAGAAGCTATGTCAAAAGCGTCCAACTGTTTTCACAGAATATAGGTGATGTCCTGGTGCTAGCAAAATCCAGAAGAAATCTTAAAACAACTACAAATGTTTATAATTGCTATAAGCCCAAGTATGAGGATTCACAAAAATAGAATAAGTGGATGAAAGTAGTTAAAATGATCTTATTAATAATGAGAAGTCTGATTGTAAAAGTACTATAGCTTTTTAGAATGTGTCACTAAAAACCAAGCTGTAAAAACAAATTAACAGTCTGTCACTAGAATATAATCTCCCACAGATAATGTACTCTTAAGCGAAAAGTGATAGGACACAAGTGAAAAGATAGATTCCAATATTAATCTTTATTTAGTCAATGACATTCTTTGGAAGTCAGGCAATGAGTCAATTTGTGATGGTTTTAAAGTGATCAAACATATAGGTACAATATTTGTGGTGGGAATTATTTTTTTAATCAATCACATCCTGAAAGAATGTATACACACACTTAAGGAAGAGAAAGAACAAAAAATGGCTGAAACGTTTTGTGTGAATTCTTTACTGTATTATTATTTTTTAAATTTTATTTATTTATTTTTTTTCTTTACATTATCATGTTGGTTTTGCCATTCATTGACTTGAATCCGCCATGGGTATACATGTGTTCCCCTTCCATAACCCCCCTCCCATCTCCCTCCCGATTCCATCTCTAAGCATTTAATGTGAAAAATTTAGTCACTAATTTGAAAATGTCAGTTTCTCTAAATCCTATTTTCTTTCAGAAACTGATCTAAAAATTAGTGTTTTTTAAAATATTTCTAACAATAGTGATTCAGTAATGGGTTTTCTAAAATGATTTCTTCTTATGAAAGACATTTTGGTATCTAGGATCAGTAAAATTTCTAATTTTAATTTTAATGTCTTAAATTAGTAATATTAAAATTATCTAATGCATCATATAGCTTTTAAATCTGAAAAATAAAAATTAATGAATATATTATATAGGTCACTGTAATTTGTTTTCAATAAATAAGTTAGATGTTTATTTAGGAAATGAAAGTTAATGAGGACAACTCTTGTTTCAAATTCATGGGAAGATACCCCAACAAATGAAATAATAAGGCAAGTTTTACTTCTTTTCACAGCAAGACAAGAACACCCATTCAATTAGATTAGATGACATCATGCCAAGAGCCATTAGTCCAATCATCGACTTGGGCCTGCAAGTGCTACCATTTAAACACATGGAACCACTTCCAATCACATCTGGCCACTTGGGCATGTGAGTTGGCACAGAATACTATGGAAAAAATGAAGGCTCTTGTCCAAACTATCTACCCCCAATCCTTTAATATAGTGAGGTTATTTCTTTTACCAAAGGAAGATCCTTAAACCAATGAAACTTTCAGCTGTGCATGTACAATCCATAGTATGTTTGTTTTTCTTTCTCTTCTTTTTCACTTGAATGAGTTGGTTTCTGAATCACCTCAATCTTGCTCCAGGCCTTTGAACTGTTGATTGCTCATGTTCAGGCATTGATTTCAGGTTGCAACAATTTATTGAAATTGTACTTAATTTCAAAGAACCTCCATCACTTGCTGGAAGATCAGTTTGTGTAGAATTGGACAAATGACTTCCCTCCAGGAAACCTGACTTCTTTTAACCACATGTATACATAGGCCCTGGAGAAGGCAATGGCACCCACTCCAGTACTCTTGCCTGGAAAATCCCATGGACAAAGGAGTTTGGTGGGTTGCAGTCCATGGGGTCACTGAGAGTTGGCCACGACTGAGAGACTTCACTTTGAGTTTTCCTTTTCATGCACTGAAGAAGGAAATGGCAACCCACTCCAGTGTTCTTGCCTGGATAATCCCAGGGATGGCAGAGCCTGGTGGGCTGCTGTCTATGGGGTCATACAGAGTTGGACACGACTGAAGTGACTTAGCAACAGCAGCAGCATACGTAGGCCTTCCAATGACACAGAGTAATTGCTCTAATCTTTTGCTGGTTATCTCACAAGTAGCACATTTTTTCACTTTCCAAAGGGGGAAAATATTTGGCTTAATTTTTTAGCTATTTTTCATTCTATCTCAACGTTAAACATAACTAAATTAATATAAACATACTAAACTGTGAAAGTCCAAATAACTGAATTATACAATTGTTAGTTATCCATCTTATTTTCTTAAGTATATAGTCATCCAGAATTAAAATGACATATTAAATTGCATACATGCATACACGCATATACTCACAAACTACAGTAAGACAACCATAACAAACTTGACAGACAGAATTGTTTTCTAGTCACCAAATTGTGAGTCATTCTTAGTGTCTGCCTGCAATGTGGGGGAACCTGGTTTGATCCCTGGGTTGAGAAGGTCCACTGGAGAAGGAAATGGCACCCCACTCCAGTACTCTTGCCTGGAAAACTCCATGGATGGAGGAGCCTGATAGGCTACAGCCCATGGGGTCGCAAAGAGTCGGACAGGACTGAGAGACTTCACTTTGCTGATGTGGCTCTTTTATGAAACTTCACTGTGCCTAGTATGTTGTCTCAACATTTTGCTGTGATCATTTCTGGTATTATTTGATTAGAACGTACAACAGCTGTAACTTATCAACTTAATATATTTTTCCTAAGAAGGTGCATTTTGGCTTATTTGTTTTTAACTTAATTCAAAACAGCACTCTCCTTTCCCAATTCCAAGAGCAAAGTTTGGGAGGTCAGAGAGCAAAAGAATGTTTGACATAGTGTGCCAGCTCCCCACCCCTAAAACTAATGAGGGGTAACAGAATGTGCCACCCCAAAATATACCTCTTACAAAGATTATTTTGAGCTAAATATTTTGATAAACTGCATACACAGGAGCATCTCTGTAAATAGAGTCAAAGTTGACATTTTGTAAGGGACAGTTACATTTATAAGGGAAATTGCCATTTGTAAGTTTCTGCTTCTCTACACCATGGAAAGAAGGATAACTCTAAATCTCTCAAAAAACACATCAATGGAGAAAACAGGGGCTTAAATCTTCATAATAAACAACCTTATTCTTGTTTACTGTGCTTATTCTAGTAACTTCCCTAAACTGGTCTCTGTGTGCATGCTAGGTCACTTCAGTCATGTCCACTCTTTGTGACCCTATGGACACTAGCCGGCCAACCTTCTCTGTCCATGGGATTCTCAAGGCAAGAATACTGGAATGGGTTGCTATGTCCTCCTCAAGGGGATCTCTGCCATCACCCTAAATTTTCTTCTTTACCTGATGATTGTATTTCAGTTGGTGGCTTGGGCCACCTCCAAAAGTTACAGAGTTTCACTGGGTATCTCCTAGGTATACATGAGATATGTATGTTTATGCACTTCTACATGTTTTCTTCTTGTTAATCTGCCCTCTGTTTAAGGAATAGAGGTCAGTCAAGAACACAGAAGAGGAGAGAGAAAATTTTCTTTACTCCCCTATAAGAAGGCTATAAGAAGGTGATAACAGAAGCCATTGGTTCACCTATGCTTTTGTTGCAAAGAAACAAACCTGCAAAAACATTTAGAAACTATTGTGTGCTATAGTCACTCAGTCATGTCCAACTCTCTGTGATCGCATGGACTGTAGCCCCCCAGGTTCCTCTGTACATGGGATTCTCCAGGATATTTGCAAAAGATATTTGCATTGCCATGCCCTCCTCCTAAGGATCTTTCCAACCCGAGAATCAAACCCATCTCTCCCATATTTCAGGGATTCTTTACCATCTGAGCCACCAGGGAAGCCCAAGAATACTGGAGTGGGTAGCCTATCTCTTCTCTAGGAGATCCTCCCAACTTAGGAATTGAACCGAGGTCTCCTGCATTGCAGGCAGGTTCTCTACCAACTGAGCAATCAGGTAAGCCCTAAGAACCTATTAAACTCAGCCAATTGGGTAAAAACTAAAAATGCAATCAAACAATAAAGTCAGTGTGAAAGAGGAGAGCTACAAAACTATTAGTTAATCTTCTGGATGACATTATATTTATAGATCATAACATTTCTTATGTCAAAGTTAAAAAGAAAAAGAAAAAATAACAAAAAATAGGCAGAGACTAAATAGACATTTCTCCAAGGAAGACATACAGGGAGCTAAAAAGCACGTGAACAAATTGTTCAATATCATTGATTATTAGAGAAATGCAAATCAAAACTATAGTAAGATATCACCTCACACTAGTCAGAAAGGCCATTATCAAAAGATCTATAAACAATACATACTAAAGAGGGTGTGGAGAAAAGGAAAATCTCCCACACTCTTGGTAGGAATGTAAACTGGTATATCCACTATGGCAACAGTGTGAAGGTTTGTTAGTAACTAAAAATAGTTATCATATGATCCAGAATTTCATGCAAAGGTGGGCACAATAAAGGACAGAAATGGTATGGACCTAACAGAAGCAGAAGATATTAAGAAGAAGCGGCAAGAATATACATAAGAACAATACAGGAAAGATCTTTATGACCTAGAAACCACAATAGTGTGATCACTCACTTAGAGCCAGACATCGTGGAATGCAAAGTCAAGTGGGCCTTAGAAAACATCACTACGAACAAAGCTAGTTGAGGTGATAGAATTCCAGTTGAGTTATTTCAAATCCTAAAAGATGATGCTGTGAAAGTGATGCATTCAATATGCCAGTAAATTTGGAAAACTCAGCAGTGGCCACATGACTGGAAAAGGCTTCTCTGCCGTTTCTAAAACCAACTTGAACATCTGGAAGTTCACAGTTCACATATTGCTGAAGCCTGGCTTGGAGAATTTTGAGCATTAATTTACTAGCGTGTGAGATGAATGAAATTGTGTGATAGTTTGAGCATTCTTTGGCATTGCCTTTCTTTGGGATTGGAATGTAAACTGACCTTTTCCAGTCTTGTGGGCACTGCTGAGTTTTCCAAATTTGCTGGGATATTGAGTGCAGCACTTTCACAACATCATCTTTTAGGATATGAAATAGCTCAACTGAAATTCCATCACCTCCACTAGCTTTGTTTGTAGTGATGCTATCTAAGGCCCACTTGACTTCACATTCCAGGATGTCTGGCTCTAGGTGAGTGATCACACCATAGTGATTATCTCACTACACCAAAGCCTTTGACTGTGTAGATCACAACAAACTATGGAAAATCCTTAAAGAGATGGGTGTACCAGACCACCTGACCTGCCTCCTGAGAAATCTATATGCAGATCAAGAAGCAACCATTAGAATAAGACATGGAACAACAGTCTGAATCCAAATTGGGAAAGGAGTACATCGAGGATATATTTTATCACCTTGTTTATTTAACTTTTATGCAGAGCATATCATATGAAATGCCAGGCTGGATGATGAACATGGTGAAATCAAGATTGTCAGGGAAAAATATCAATAACCTCAGAAATGCATATAACATCACCCTTATGGCAAAAAGTGAAGAGAAACTAAAGACTCTCTTGATGAAAGTGAAAAAGGAGAGTGAAAAAACTGGCTTTAGATTCAACATTCAAAGAATGAAAATCATGGCCTCCTGTCCCAGAACATTATGGCAAATAGATGGGGAAACAATGGAAACACTGACAGATTTTATTTTCTTGGGCTCCAGAATCACTGCAGATGGTAACCACAGCCATGAAATTAAAAGATGCTTGCTCTTTGGAAGTAAAATTATGATAAAACCTGAACAGCATATTTAAAAGCAGAGACGTTACTTTGCCAACAAAGGTCTGTCTAGTCAGAGCTATGGTTATTCCAGTAGTCATGTATGTATGTGAGAGATGGACCATAAAGAAAGCAGAGTGCCAAAGAATTGATGCTTTTGAACTGTAGTGTTGGAGAAGACTCTTGTGAGTCCCTTGGACTGCAAACATTTCCAACTAGTCCATCCTAAAGATCAGTCCTGGGTGTTCATGGGAAGGACTGATGTTGAAGCTGAAACTCCAATACTTTGGCCACCTCATGAGAAGAGTTGACTAGCTGGAAAAGACCCTAAGCTGGGAAGGATTGGGGGCAGGAGGAGAAGGGGATGACAGAGGATGAGATAGATGGATGGCATCACTGACACTATGGACATGCGTTTGGGTGGACTCCAGCAACTGATGATGGACAAGGAAGCCTAGCATGCTGCAATTCATGAAGTCAGTCCTGAATATTCATTGGAAAGACTGATGTTGAACCTGAAGCTAAAATAATTTAGACACCCAATATTTTTCACTCATTGGAAAAGATCCTCAAGCTGGGGAAGATTGAGGGTGGGAGGAGAAGGGGACAACAGAAAGCGAGATGGTCCAATGATATCACTGACTCGATGGACATGCATTTGAGCAAGCTCTAGGAGTTGGTGATGGACAGGGAAGCCTGTTGTGTTGCAGTCCATGGGGTCACAAAGAATTGGATATGACTGAATGACTGAACTGAAGTGATGATCCAGCAATCTCCCTTCTAGGTATATGTCTGGAGAGAATGGTAGTTCAAAAGATACATCCACCCCAATATTCATTTCAGCAATAATTATCATAGCCAGGACATGGAAATGAGTTAAATGTCGACCAATAGAGGCATGGATAAAGAAGACATGATACATGTATATGATAGAATATTACTCAGCCATAAAAGTGAACAAAATAATGGCATTTGCTTCAACATGAATGTACCTAGAGATTGCCATACTGAGTGAAGTAAGTTAGACAAAAATGACAAATATCATATGATATTGTTTATATGTAGAATCTTTTTGCAAAGAGGTACAAATGAACTTATCTATAAACAGAAATAGAGTTACAAATGTAAAAAGCAGACTTATGGTTACCAGGGGTAAGGGGATGGAGGAATAAAGTACGGGATTGGGATTAACATATACACACTACTATATATAACATAGATAGCTGATTAGCTAGTAAAGATCTGCCATATAGCTTAGTGAACTATACTCAATATTCTGTAATAGCCTATATAGAGAAAGAATCAGGATAGGTATATGTATATGTATAACTGATTTACTTTGCTATAAATCTGAAACTAATACAGCATTGTAAACTATATTCCAATAAAAATTAAAAACAAACCAAAAAAACACCTGAAATGCTTTTGCATGGTGAAGGAAACTAGCAGCAAAATGAAAAGGCCACCTACTGAATTGGAGAAGATATTTGCAAAAGATATAAAACATTTCCATCACCTTGGAAAGTTCCTTGGTGCTCTTTCATAGTTAAATCTCTCCACTCAAGATAACTTTTGATCTGACGTTTTCCCACTATAGATTACTTTTCATCTTCTAGAATTTTATGTACATAGAATCATATAGTAGATACCATTTTGTACTAAGCATAATGCTATTCAGAGTCATTCATGTTGTCAGGCAATCTATTACATTTTTAAAAATCACTGTGTAGAACAAAAAATAAAACTTACATTTACAATCACCAAAAAATAAAATACTTAGCACAGAGGTTTGCTAAAATGTCTAATGATACTGCAAAATAATTACTTAACCTTTGAAGTGGGGATGGTGAAAGAAGAGAGGGTGAAAAGCTGGCTTAAAACTCAACATTCAAAAAACTAAGATTGCCACATCTGGTCTCATCACTTCATGGAAAATAGATAGGGAAAAAATGGGAACAGTGAAATATTTCATTTTCTTGGCCTCCAAAATCACTGTAGACAGTGATTGCAGACATGAAATTAAAAGACACTTGCTCCTTGGAAGAAAAACTATGATCAACCTAGACAGTGTATTAAAAAACAGAGACATCACTTTGCCAACAAAGGTCCCGATAGTCAGAGCTATGGTTTTTCCAGTGGTCATGTATGGATGTGAGAAGTGGACCATAAAGGCTGAACACTGGAGAATTGATGCTTTTGAACTGTAGTATTGGAGAAGGCTCTCGAGAATTCCTTAAAGAATAAGGAGATCAAACCAGTAAATCCTAAAGGAAATCAGTCCTGAATATTCTATGGAAGGACTGATGCTGAAGCTGAAGGTCCAATACTCTGGCCACCTGATGGGAGGAGCTGTCTCATTAGAAAAGACCCTGATGCTGGAAAAGATTGAAGGGAGGAGGAGAAGGGTGTGATAGGGGGTGAGATGGCTAGATGGCATAACAACTCAGTGGACATGAGTTTGAGCAAACTCTGGGAGATGGTGAAGAACAGGGAATCCTGGCACACTATAGTCCATGGGCTTTTCAGTGTCAGACACGACTGAGTGGCTAAACAATAACAGAGCTTAACAGACATGTCTTCAGCAGACAAAAATATGGACAATTCATCACAAATAAGAATTAATAACAACAATAATAACAGCAACATTACTAGAAAATAGTGATAAATGAGACTCATCTTAATAGCTTCCAGAGCCTAAGAAAAACATTTTTCCTCTATCCTGGTAAGTTCGGTGGCTGAGAGGGCTGTGAATTAAACCTATAAAAGACAGATTAAGAAAAGAAAAGAAAAAAAAAATCAGTTTAATTACATACATATGCCCAGGAGTTCACAAACAAATTAGGCTCAAGTAAGTAGCCAGAATATGGGGATTTATATCAAGCCAGTCAATCCTAATTGAATATTCATTGGAAGGACTGATGCTGAAGCTGAAGCTCCAATACTTTGGCCACCTGATGCAAAAAGCATATTCACTGGAAAAGACCCCAATGCTGGGAAAGATTGAGGACAAGAGGAGAAGGGGATGACAGAGGGTGAGATGGTTGGATGACATCATTGACATAATGGACATGAATTAGAACATCTCAAATTAGGAAAATAGTGAAGGGCAGGGAAGCCTGGCATGCTGCAGTCCATGGGATCACAGAGCTTCAGACAGAACTTACTGATTGAACAACAAACATTATCTCAGAGGGGGGAAATGTGCAGGCTAAACAAAAAACAGAGTCTGGGGCTTCTAGAGAGGGAAGTAAGTTTTGGGCAGATGACTAGGAGTGTATGAAAAGGAGGATTTTTGTAAGATTTGGTATGTAGATTCATACCAAATGAATGCCTCCTCCATTGGTAACAGTTGTGAGGACTTCTTCTCTTCCTGCTAAGAGACAAATGTCTCTTCCGTAAATGGCAATTTCCTTTATAAGTATATATTTCCTTTGCAAAAAGGAAACTTATGCTGTTTTTAGAGGTTTTCCTTTATCTGTTATTCCTCAATTACTTTCAGAATAAAATAACCCATATGCCAAAGTAGCATATTATGATTCCCTTTATTTCCAAGTTCCTTAATTTGTTTTCTTTATTCCTGTTTTCTTTGTGTAGGGGAGGGAAAAAATTTTTTCTCTCTCTACCCTCCCAGGTTCTCTGACTCAGTTCCTGTGAATTACACTGATAGACTGATTAACAGGAGAAACACATACAAATTTATTTAAATTTTACATGTCACAAGAGCCTTCATAAGGAAATTAAGATTCAAAGAAGTGATTAAATAAGGGATTCTATGCTGAGTTTGATGAAGAGTAAAAAGTCATAAAGAAAGCTGAGCACCGAAGAATTGATGCTTTTGAACTGTGGTATTGGAAAAGACTCTTGAGAGTTCCTTGGACTGCAAGGAAATTAAACTAGTCAATCCTAGAGGAAATCAGTCCTGAATATTCATTGAAAGGACTGATGCTGAAACTGAAACTCCAATACTTTGGCCACCTGATGTGAAGCACTAACTCACTGGAAAAGACCCTGATGCTGGGAAAGACTGAAGGCCAGAGGAGAAGGGAACGGCAAAGAATAAGATGGTTTGATGGAGATGAGTTTGAGCAAGCTCCAGGAGTTGGTGATGAACAGGGAAGCCTGGCGTGCTGCAGTCCATGGTGTTGCAAAAAGTCGGACACAACTGGACAACTGAACTGAACTGAACTGAGAAAGTCATAGAAAAATGGGATAGGACCAAGGGTAGTAAACTGTGGGGATTTAGCAAGGCCTATTGATTCTGATTCTTCTCAGTATCCCCCCATCTTTGAAAATAAAGATGCTCCTTTCTTCTGGGTACATGGAAGCCTCTTTGACAAGGATCTTATGATCTGCTTCAGAGGAGAGAGTGGAGGTCAGAGAGTCCTTCCTGTACCACCATCTCTAAAATCCCATCAGCTGAAAATATTCAGTGTGTGGAGGTATTATATTTTGGTGTAATGTGTTCTGAGCCCTATTATTTCTCTCTTATCTTTATTTTTTCCTTCTTTCATTTCCTTTCCCTTAAAAGTTCTTCCTATAGTATGAGAAGCCCATATAAGAGAGAGGGTTCTGTAAATTTCCGCTTCATCTCACTCTTCTGCACAAGTTCCCTGTGCCCCACCTAAGGAATCCAAAGACTTTGAATAGCATTTTGATGTTACTTTTCCAGCAATTTTGCTTCATAGGTGGGATGTCCTCAAGCCCCTGTGTTTCCCAGTAAGAGGAAAGCTTTCTTCTAATTGATTTAAAAGTATCCGTTGCAAAAATCTCTCACATTTAGAAACGGTGCATAATCTTGCAAGTGGATTATGACTGGATATAACTTATTAAAGAACCCTTTTTTGACATTTTTAGCAGTAAGTGAAAATGGAAAACTATTCAAACTTTTAACTAAAATTATTAGTTTTCTCTTTAAATTAAAAATCCAAATTATTCATGTTTATTATACATAAACTCCTCAGTAAGTATATTATTTTTAGCAATTTTTATAGATTTTATGGGCTTCCCTAGTAGCTCAGATGGTAAAGAATACACCTGCATTGCAGGAGACCTTGGTTCCATCCCAGGGTTGGGAAGCTTTCCTGGAGGAGGGCATGGCCACCCACTCCACTATTATTGCCTGGAGAATCCCCATGGACACGGGACCCTGGTAGGCTATAGTTCATGGGGTCACAAAGAGTCGGAGGCAACTGAGTGACTGAGCACAGCACAGGTATTATTTACTTAGGAATGTAAAATGGATTTTATATACTAAATAATTTGTTTATTGAACTGTTTACTAAACAATGAAAATGTCCATTCTCACCTACTTCTTTCCCTTATCACTGGAAAGGAATGTTTACCTTACATAGATCATTCCTCTACCTATCCACCTGTCCATACCTTACAGTTCTTAAACTTCTATTGACTAGGTCTCAGGGCAGCTGATTTTTGCAGGCACTGTACAAGCCCATTAATTAATTCCTATTCTGTGGACTCTCTCTATATTCATTAGGGCATTTTGGAATGGAAGAGCATGAAAAAGATATAATAGAGATAATTTTTAAATGTTTGTTTTAATGAACAAAAGTTAAGTCATTTATAAACTTTAGAGTTTTAGCTAAGAACACTCATACCACTACTGATAAAAACACCAGTACAGGTGACACTGTGACTGAAGCTGCCCACTGCTCTCCCAGACCCATCAAATCACGATCTTGCAGAGTGAGAATTTTTCAGTGTATTTTGAGAAAAGCAGGACAGTGGTCTTGTCATTGCCTCCTCATTTCTACTTACTCTTCATTCACTGTAACCTGTCATCTGTCACTCCACCAACACTTTTCTGTTTAAGCTCTTACTATAATTGCATCTACACATTAAATACAAGGTATATACCACTTTTTCATATTCTAACTCACTTATCGTCTTGACTTAAGCTACCATCTGAATGTCCATAATTTCAAAACCTGTAGCTCTGACTCAATTCCTTCTCTGGCACTAAACAAAATACTCATATATTCAACGAGCCCTGATTGAGCATTTACTATTTTCCAGGTATCCCATAAGCTTCTCTGACTCTAAGTAGTCATACATTAACTGTATTTATCTTCTTCCTTTCCATACTCATTCTCCCCAAACTGAAAACATCACAATCAACATAGAAACAGTACAACACAATACAGTCTTTTAGAAACCTGGGGGTGAAATTTATTGGTTCTTTTCTTTCCCCTACTACCAGATACAACTAGTTATTAAATCAGATTTACTCTAAGTTGCTAATATCATTCTAATCTATTACTTTGCCTTCTTTACACAACCAAAAAGTCTACTCCCAACTATTTTCTAATTTCCCAAGGATGTCATCTGCCTCTTTCCTTTATAAGCACAGTTGCTGCGGTGAACTCTTTATTTATTTTTTATTATTGTTTTTGCCATACATTGTCATGATATCACCATGCGTTTACATATGTTTCCCCTCAGGCTCCCCCCTCCCTCCTCCCTCCCCCCCGGGAAATCTCGCTGCACCAGTCCCGAACATCAATCCTGGGCTGGCGATTGATTAGACATATGACAATTAACATGCTTCAATGCCCTTCTCCCATCTCATCCCACCCTTACCCTCATCCACAAGGTCCACAAGTCTATTCTATACATCTGTGTTCCTTTTGTTGTCTCCCATGTTGGGTTCTCATTACTGTCTTTCTAAATTCCATATATATGTGTTAATATACTGTATTGTTGTTTTTGCTTCTGGCTTACTTCACTCTGGATAATGGGCTCCAGTTTTGTCCATCTGAGTAGAATTGCTTCAAATGAATTTTTTTTTAATGCTGA